>JBCJKH010067702.1:0-19237 GCA_039877255.1 Loriculus beryllinus | reverse complement strand
TGCCCCATCCCTGGCAGTGTTCAAGGCCAGGCTGGACAGGGCTTTGAACAACCTGCTCTAGTGGAAGTTGCCCCTGCCTGTGGCAGGGGCGTTGGAACTGAATGAGCTTTAAGGCCCCTTCCAGCCCAAACCGTTCTGTGATTCTATGGTAAGTGTGCTCTCACAGATTCTTCTTTATACAAAATGTTCCGACAAAGCCTTGCCTACTACTGCTGAGTTGGGAGAAATTGTAGAGAAGTTTCCTCAAAGTCTCGGTTAATTTTATATGAGAAAGTATATGAAAGTGATTATTTGTAGAAAATGTCTTTAAAACTGGAGTACTACATTTAGGCATTTAATGCTACATCTTTGACTGAATTCCAAGAAGTACAAGATAACAGTGAGAAAAAAACTGTCCTAGAATACTTTAGATCAGAATCAATTTTACCTGAATAATTTTGGACAGACACTTTTCTAGCATCCTATTTAAAACCCCCAGTCCCACCACCACATCCCCTGCCCCCATTTCATTCTCTCTCTAGGCTTCTTATAAGTAAAGTGCGTATTTCCATTGGGAGTAATGGATAATCAACATCTCAAACTGCTTTAAATATTTAGGTATGGCTTTCACTGCCTAATTATAAATAGCCAATATTAAAGAGATCTGACCTTCAGTTTCAGCAAGGTCTTTTCTTGAATAATGAAAGATTAAGAGAAGCATTAATGAATAACTATGCTTTTCTGTGATTATTTAAGAAAGAAGAAAAGAAAAGTAAAAAAGGAGAGGAAAAGTGAGTTCTTAACATTCCCAAATTAATTGGTGGCAAAGGGGCAAATAAATAGCTATCTCAAACTGCACAAACTTCAGTGCCTTATCCTTTCCAGATATTACTCCCTATGTGCATTTCTGACGTCTGAGTCCTTCCTGGGTATCAAACATTGCTTAGTGTGAAAATCAGACTCCATTATTTTTGTCCAAGTTAGGCTGCTCTTTATCATTAAGCTTTTCTCTCTGAATAGTGTTCAACAAAGTAAACCAGAGAAATTCAGAGTAGTTTTTTCACTGTTCATTCATTAAAAATTATATTACTGTTCAGCATAATGGGAGACAAGGAACAGAAGTGTTACAGTTCACGTCTGTAGTTGAACTTGTTCACCTTCATCACAGTAAAAGCTACAGAGCTTTTGTTGTCTTCTATAGCAAAATAACTAATGCTACAATTAGGTTTTTTACTAGAAAACCACACCTTTTTTGGCAGAGAAAACAAAGCCAGCTCTCCCTCCAGTTTCTCTACAATCTTTGATCTCTTAATTCCCCTTTCTCCTTCCCCTTGATGTTCTGGTCTCTCTGATCTTTGTTCATCACTACCATATATGTCCGTATAATCTCCCATTCGTAATAGCTTTAGGACAACTAGAACCTCATCCTTCATTTCTGGCAGATGTGCATTTCTTTGGAAATGAAAAGCTAAGTAATCCTGTGGTCTCATTTTAGACCAGTTTGTCAATGACGTTCTGCAGGACTTTTTGATTATGACTGCCCGAATTCAATGAGCAGGTCAGTGAATCATGTCTATGAGCACCAGATTTGCAAGATTGTGTAATAATGAAAAATACATAAAAGAAAATACAAGGGACTCTTTGTTGTGTCATGTTATATTTAAAGCATTGCCTGATTTAGCGCACTCAATTGCTGCCCATGAGTATGTAAATTTTGCTTAATATGTTGATAACATAAGTTTTGAGTAACTTTCTGATATATTTACTTGCTACGTGCAAAATGAAAGAAGCCTAGTCATTCAGTAACTAATTGTTGAAGAGCATAAGTAGCTAAACTTGAAAAACATAAGTGAAGTATTTGTTATCACCAAAGAGTAAAGCAAAAAATGAAAGTACGAGTTATAAACATAGCCTCAAAAATCTGCTGCACTGCACAGTCTGAAAGCAATTTATTGCAATATATATGGCATTGTGATATTTAGAAAATGCGTACTTATTGATAGTCCCTATTTTTATCCTTATCTCAATTCCTCCCTCACAAAAATGAATACACCGACTGATCAAGTTAAATATTATTTAGCTAAAAAGCCACTGTTGAATGGAATGAAATGATCTTCGTATCTCTAACCAACTCCTCCACAACTGGTGAAACCAAATCTAGCTTAAATTCAAATCTCTGAGAAGAGGTGAGCCAAACTGCCTACGTGTAGAATGTATTTTATTTATGATCTATTCACATTTAACACATCTAGGAGTGCCTGATATTTTGAACATACTATACCCTTCAGAAATTAGCTGTGCAGCTTTGGACTCATTATTATTTTCAAAAAGAATTTCCTGTGAGAAAATACACTTTAACTCATAGGTACTGTCTTATGCAATGTACTTATTAAAAAACAGCACATCCCTGTAGCCCAGAGGGCTGACAGCTTCCTCCAAAGCTGTATGCTGCTCTAAGCTAACCTCCAGGGGCTACTCGAGAGTGATGCAGCCTTCATCCCCTCCTACAGAGTCTGAACATTTCATACCTACAACAGTCTCAACCTCAGCTATCCTGAGAAATGCTATTCCTAGGGTGGCTACTGAACTTCACTTCTGGTAGAGAGGCATTTTGGCTGAGCAGAGAGGAAAAAAAAAAAAATCACCCATCATTTTCAAAAGATTTCAAACAATTTTATGAAAGAATAAGAGCACGGATTCAGTGCAACTGAGGGCTTTTTTCCTCCTGCTCAGACACAGGTAACATTTGTTTCCATTATATCACTCATCCGTGACTTTTTATCTCACATGATGAAAATATAACAAAGAAATAAAACTGCCAAACTCTGAGCCTTATGACTGAGACAGGGAATGCTCACAGACAGCAGTGAAGAACAAAAAAGCACTGAACAAATTCAGTTCAAAAAGACTGATCGTATCCTGAGGTAAAGCTAGGGCTTTTTTGTTGTTGTCTGTTAAAAGTGGCATAAAATCTTTAGAGATTTTTTTCTCCTAAGATGATATTTCTCTAGTTTACTAGATACACTGTTTTACTTTGCATGAACACCCTCTTTGACATAAAGTTCAGCCTTCAGGCTAGCATCACTTATCCCTGTTTCCAAAAATCCTCATATTTGATCATCACATTTATTAAGTCAGACTCTGAAACAACTTCCATCATTCTATAGCCCTTTTATCTTTCTCTTCCTCCTCTAAAATGTAAGCAATCAAATAGTTTAAAGGCTTATAAAAGAGTGGTGAAATTACAGATACAGATTAACCAGAAAGTATTGTACTCAATTCATTTTCCAAATAATTGTCTGAATTTCAAATCCATAAATAACTTGTAATTTCTATAGGCCAAAAGACACAGAAAAATGCTCAGATATTTAATACTTTACAACTTACACCATCCTCCCTGATTTTCTGTTTGCTCAGTTTACCTTCAAAAGTCCCAATTTCTTGGGTTATAGATCCCTTAATTCCCTTAATATTGAGTACAGGGAGAAAACACTACAGACCCAACAGAATTTCTTTCAAATTCATCTTACTTGTTAGTTACCTATGCCTAAAGTTGAATTAACATGGAAACATTTTAAAATTGAAAAATAAACTTTAGTGAAAATCATAACTATGTCAGAAGACTTGGCAGCCAGAGAAACAATCTTGTGAGTGCACATAAAATGTTGAACAAGAAAACATATCCCTTGGTGATATCAGCTAGTGAAAACAAGCATTTCAATTATAGCATGTGGTCATCTTTGGATGCTAATTACCAGAAGTTCTAAGACTCAAAAATGCATGTAACAGAACATTTTACCTTGAAGTAGTTTTAAAACAGCAATTATACAGTGTGTTATTTGTAAAACATATCAAGGCAAGATTGACTTGCCCTTAGAGAAGCAGGAAAGTTTTTTAAAATGAAGTAAAAACAAGAAAGTAGGAAATAATCTCCACTTCAAATACTTACTTGCAAGCTACTCTTGATTCTAACACTACTACTTGCAAGCTAGCCTCAATGCCTTTTAGACAGGATCTGTGAACAGCTTTCCAGAACAATTTGGATTGGAGCCCCTCTTTGACATATGTCCCAGCCATAAAGGTACGCCATATTCAGGTTTTCATAAATAACTACTACATACGGAATAGGAGCTTCAGTGTTCCTCACAATTCTAATTTTGAGTACAAATGTCTCTTAGAAATCATTCAGTAATTTCACTACTTTCTCATATGGTGCAAGTTTTTCAGCATTTGCAGAAAAAACCCATGTACACCAATGTATGCACACGCACATTTTGTTTACAACCAAACAATTCATGTGAAAAAAAACAAACCAAAAAAATCCCAAACCCTAAGAAATATACTGAATTGCTGCTAGACACTCTACCCTCCCAAGCTTTCTAGCCAAAGCTGCCAACATTAACCTTTAGGTTCTATGCAGAAAGGATGGTGGTGGAAACACATGCTGCTGCTCCCTTAAGATAAGCTTGTCCAATTTTGGCCATGCAGGTCAGGGAATAGCAAAGGAGAAGGTCACAAATTTAGAATATGTATGTTCTCTTCACTGGAATATTTGAATTTGAAAATGTCTGTACCTGAGGGTAAAAATCACAGAAAAGCAACAAAAACCTTGTACCATGTAGCAAGCGCGTTCATGAAAGTGCCATTAATAGCAGCTTAATATGAGGTCATGCACATGGCTTAAGCCCCAAGAGATGATGCTTTGGAAGGAGACAAAAGCTGAAAAATGTGAAAGATTGCATTTACTACTTGTAGTAAATCCTGGTAGATTTAGTAGATCCTGTAGTAGATCCTGGCAGCCCAGAGCCTGATAATGGTAAGAGATAAAATGGGCCTGGGCTGGAAAGTTGACAATGGAAAGTTGACAGGTGGTAATGCCTGTTCAAGCAGGATGAAAAGACTGGTTTGTTATTCTAGCCAGAGAGAGGAGAGACAGGCAGTGGAAGGAGGGAAGAGTATGAACTGCAACTGTGAACTTTGCTCTCTAGAGGCAAAAGTGGATTTCACTCAGTCTTCATAGCTTTCCCTCACACTAAATCTGAATACAAAGCTGATTCTATACTTTTCAACAATAGGCAAAACTGAGTATTGTTGCCCTAAGAATCTATTGGATGAAAATTAATACTTTGGAAGCCTTGAAATGGTTTCTGCAGAGGAGCAGGGATAAGAAGAAAAGAAAGAACTGGAGAGCTTCCATGGAAGAAAGGATGAAGGGATAATTTGGGGTAGGCAAGGAATCTCTCTCTCTCACTGTCCTTAAGCCAAGAAATATTTTGGAAAGCTATTTTATAAAAAATACCAACTTCTTAAAGATGATTTCACAGATGGGTAAACTGAGGCACAAAGAAATGATTTTACCCAACCTTTCTTAGCAAACGAGTGTTAATTTTCAAATAAAATTCAAGTTTCTTTATTTTCAGAAAATAACAGATGTATCTCCAGAATTACAGTATGTTTAGAATGCTGCTGTTTGTATGTTTGTATGCATGAACAAATGTATGTATGTGTATATAAATCACCCTCATCCCAATACAATTCAAACCATTGAAATATGTGGAGATATATATGTATATAAAAAATGGACATCACACAGTCTGTTCCTCAAACTGCTATAAGTTTTTCCCAATGGCTAATTGGAATCATTCTTCCAGTAATTGCACTTTTAGTTCAAGCTATCATAGACAAAGAAAAACGATCATTATTTATTTTCTCTCCCTCTTCAAATTATACATTTCTCAAATCTGCTATTGTGTCTTCCCTGTGTTTCTCCTGTAGAATCAGAAGCTCAAAATCTGCAATTAATCTTTTCTTTTGGTCACAATTTTTAGATACTTTTCAATATTTCTGAACTTTCTCCAGCTTGTCTGCATACGTCATAAAGCATGATATCCAGAACTACCTTGATACTAAGTAGAGACCTTATCAGTGTTGAGTAGGCAGAAGAATTACCTCATGAGTCATCATTTTTTCATACCCAATAAGATGTTTGCAGTTTTTACAACAGCTTGACACTGTTGATTCAGGTTCAGCTTGTGCTTTACTGCAAGTCTAGATTTTTTCTTCCCCTCTCTGTACAATCGGTATTTGCTCCCTTTTTTTTGTAACTCTGCACTTGTTTGTTCTTGATTATATAAACTCACACACACAAACATGCACACACATTAATGCTGAGAACATTAAAACATGGGTTTCTCAATTCATCAAGATCCTTTGGAATTGCAGTACCATGAAACAGAATGCTTATGCTCCTTCCCTAGTTTGTATTATCTGCAAATGCAATAAGCATACTCTCTATTCCAGTCTCCAGAGAAGGAATGAAAATACAAGACAGTACAGATTCAGATCCCTGCAGAAGCACATGCTAAACAGACTTCCATTTCTAACAACAGCCACTGATAGCTTTTATCAGTCACATTTATTTGTAATCATTATTCAATCACTTAATAGTAGGTTCATGTAGCCCATGCTTCATTATTTGCTAATAAATATTGTGTATAAAACTATGCCAAAAGCTTCAGATAGACTATAACATATATTCTGCTTATTTTAACTTCTCTACACAGAAGTCCTGTTGCCCTGTTAATTATTTTGGCTTTGCACAATTAGTTTTGGCAAATCCATTTTGGCTGTCATGCATATCCTTGTTTTCTCCTAGGTCTCTGTTAAACATTTGATTCTAAGTTCTGGTATTTTTCCAAGACAGGATCTTTAGTTGATCTTTCTGAAATTCCTTGGTGGCTCCTCCTCTTTCTCTTTTTAAAAGCAGGAATCAGGTTTGTCTTTTTCCACTACTCTGGAACCTGACTTGACCTCCATCAGTTTTCAAAAATGGCTAATGACCTCAAGATTGTTCCAGCCATTTTTTGAAGTGTTGTACGATGAAGTTTCTGAGGCCATTCTGATTTGAAGATCTAACTTCTCTAAGTACTCTCTAGCCTACTTTCTCCTGTTCTAGTCTTAGATCTTGCTTTTTTGTGGCAGATATAAACTCTGTTTGCCACCTGATCCCAGCTGACCTTTTTCAGTCAAGATTAAAGCAAGAAAAGCATTAAAGCACATTGGCCTCCCCTAGGTCATCTATTAAGAGTTTCTCCCCTCTGTTGTATAGCAGACTAGTACTCCCCTTGATCTTCCTCTGGCTAATAACGTACTAATAGTTTGCTATCCTTGATGTCCGTTGCTAACTGTATCTCTACCACAGCTACTCTTATTTTCTACTTTATCAGAATATAAAACTTTTCTCCTCTGCTACATGTTCTACTTTCTCCATCATACTTCTCCATTTATACAATTCTGTATGATTAAAAAAAAAAAAATCAAACTCTGTTATATTGGTATATTAAAGACGTTCTCTTTGTCTGTATCAACATATGCACTTCTGCCTGAAAAATGTCATGGTGTTATGAATTTTTCAGTATTAGGAGAAATAGAGGTGCTATATAAATAATGCTTTAACCATTTATTGATTGGTGTTTTAACAGCATCTGACTCTGCTAAAATCACAACTAGATGACTGGAAACTCATTGCTTTATTTAAACTTTGTGTTGCAGCATTGACAATTTTGGAGACTTGAGTTTAGGGATAAAAATTGGTGCTGACAAACAAATTAATTGGAAAGAAAATTACACCGAAATTAAGCATATCTCAGCACTGGACTTTTGGCATGTGTCTCAGTATGGCTATTGAGAGGTGGGCATAACAAAAACAGTTTTTCTGGGGCCTGGCAACAGTGGGGACACCATATGGGTTCTGTGGTCTCAGAAAATGCAAGGAAAAAGGAGAACTGAGGAAGGTGGATGAGAAGGAAATGTTATAAAGGGAGATGGCTACCATGGCAAGTGAGAATAAAAGTGAGGGAGAGGACAAATATTTTGCTCCCTTTGGGGCTTGAAAGAGCTCCTAGTATCTTTATCCCTTTAATGTGAAATTTATTACTAAAAATCACAAAAATTATTTGTTTCTTCTCCAAAATACATCTGAAAGAAAACAGTAAAAGGAATGAAGCAACCATAAAAGCTTAGTCTTTTAAAGCTTGTTTAAATCTTTCAGCTGAACTATTTATACAACAAGGGTCCAATCCTAACTCTTACTGCAGTGAAACTATTCATATGGGCAGGGATTACTCACACGAGTAAGAATCACAAATGTGTTTTCTAATGTGCTGATACCAAAAAAAAAAAAAATAAGTATCAAATTTTCTGCATGTTTAAAGGACTCAATGTGAAATACTATAGAAAAGGCTTTAAAAGTGATCTTATTTCTGTTTATCTCAAGTTGGAGAGAAAACAAATTAATAATTTGCAAACCAACAAAAATTCAACCTTGAAATGCCTCTGGTCATGAACTGTTTCAAGGAGGAAAAAAAAAAAATGAAAAAGAAAACTGAGGATTACACTTTAAAATCAAGAAAAGAACAGCTTCTGTACAGAAGAAATGTTTGCTTTGTACTCTGCACAGATGCTGTACAAGCAAAATTCACAGTATATTAATATAAACTGTCTGAAAAAAATTCGACCTGATTTCATAAGACCAGCAAAAACAAAACAAAGAGAAGCATGACGGTTATGGGCTTTTTTCTATAGCACAACCATGCAAGCTGAGCTGTGGAACTGTGATGGAAATATTAGAGCTGTTGTGCCTGAAAAAACGCAGTGATCATTTCATTCTTCCTGTCTTTTAATGCTCCAGGGTTTTGGAGACGAATAGGAGCAATAAGTTCACTTTGCAGAATTAATGCTGTAATTCTTTATCATAAGAGCGGAGCATTACCTCAATCTGATTTTTCTACAAAATGGTTCAAAGTCTATTTTTAATGATGGCCCTAATTTGTTAACACCTTTTAAATTATTAATACCCTTTATATTCAAGTAGTTATTGCATGTCATAACAATGTATCTATGCAGGGAAATTTAATAGTATTTTCTGCATGTCAAGAAAAGGCTTGTTCTGCAAAATGCTATTAAAACTGATAATGAGCTAAATATTTGCCATAGCAAACACTGAAATTACTATATCAATCAACTTTGGGTTCTCTTATTCAATAAACAAAATTTAACCTATTAACTTTGCCTAATTTTAGGCAGGAAAATGCTTGTTTTCAGGCATATCTTGCCCTTGACTTCATATCTTTATCATCTGATAACTACATTTTCCTGGCCAATTAAGCCATTGTTTTGAATCAGATATAGCAATAGAAGGCTTTATTCTGTCTTGAATGCAACTATATTACTAGGTCCTGAATGCGATTTTCTCTGAGCAAATTTAGACTACATTTTAAAGCACACATCTATCACAGGAAAATGATAAGCTATGTTCCTGAAGACACCTTTCACATTAAGGAAGAAGAAGAAGAAGAAAAAAAAAAAAAAGGATTTATAAGTCAAAAGGTAAAATAAAACCTTATATTGCAAATCTCTTAACTCTTCAGATTTCAGTATCTCCTCAGATTTGTCTATGTGGCAGGATGTTTCTGCTAATATTTTTTAAAAAATTACTCTAGAAATATAAAAACTACAAGCAAGCATCACCACTGACAGGCACACGGAGGAAAGCATCCTCTTTCATGAGCATCTAAAGCATAAATCTGAATGCTGATTGAATACCTTACACCAAATTCAGTGAAAAGAAGAGGCAGGTTCCACCTCGGAAGAGTACAAGCTGAAATGGTTTATTGCATAAGATGAGAGCCTTGCCTCAACAGTGTCTGCTGGTGTGCGATGTTGCTGGTTATGCATAAGTGCCTGTATTCACCCCCTCACTTTGCTTTTGTCACAGCAAATTGTTGTGTGATCAAGAGAGATCAAAGTGCACCCTCTAGAGGCTAAACGCAACTCCTGGCAGGATTGCAAGTCACCCCCCTCACCCGAGGGCTGTATTTGGCCCTAGATCACCTCTCGTAAACAAAACCATAGACGGTTATGAGAGAGGTGTTAAAAATATTAGTTTTGCATTGGTTTCTTGATGTAAAACGTTAGTAAGGAATGTTCTTTCGCAAGTGCATCCTGCAAGGCATTGCTGTCTGGGGTAGTAAGGCTGCACAAACAAAATGAAGAATAAGATTTTCTTACCCCTGCCTGCAATAAGGGCCACGTCTTGCTCATGCTGGACTACATCATGAAGCGCATAATAATTTCAAAGAAATATAAAGGAAGCAAAGTGGAAGCAAAAGGCAGGCATGCTCCCCCAGGTTCAAGGAAAAGAGATGTATATATTAATTCAGTAGCCTGTCGTTCTTACTCAAAGACAATCTCAATATAGAATATTTCCAATTAAATGATTCAGAGCCATTCCTGAATAGAAATGAACTGTACTGAAAACATCATTTAGGTAAGACAAGGCTACTTGTAAAGTCTCATGCTTGTGAACCTTGTTCCTCAGCTCACAATGAAATGACTACTTCTTTTCTCATATTTCACATCCTGCTACACCTCTGGTTATCAAGATAGACCAAATTTTCAGGTACAAGTTTGCAATAATTCATGTATAAAATTGTATTTGGTTTGAGTTTGTGTCAGGAATTTGTGTGTAAAAGCAGTTAAATGATAAAAGCAGTCCCGCCTCCCTTCTCCCCTCCCCAGCATAATAAAGCCAGGAAATTCTGAATTACCTTAGGGTTATATTTAAAAGAATCTCAGGTTTACAAACCAGTTGCTGTTGAAGGTTCAGAAGCAGTTACCTTGTAGTGGCATGTACTATACATATAAAATGACCACTAGTGGCTGCAGTTTCAGTTAAAACTGAATTTAAAAGCCACACTTTGTTATTTCAAGTATTTCTGCTTACAATACTGCTGACATGACAGGAAAAGAAGGAGGAAAGAGTGACTTTGCAACAGGGGAGTGTTGCTCTCTTCTAGCTCATACCATGCCAACACAGAGATACAGCATCAGAGTTATGCAGTGCAGAAACATGCGCCATCAGCCAGGTAAACCCATCCCTTCTAGGCAGCTACTGAGACTGAGCCACTGTGGCTTAATCTGAGATTGTTCTATAGGCCAATTCTTTAAGTGCTTATATTTGCTAATAATGGTTTGTTAATCTTAATTTCAGCATATAAAAAGTTGGCTAAAATCTCAAACTAGAGAAACAAAATTGTGTATAGCAAAGCAAATATGAAAGAACCTCATGGGTCTCAGGTACATATAAAAATAAGGCAACTGCCAAACACATATACACATACCATATATATATATATAAAAATATATATAAAAATAAAAATTTGCACAGTCAGGATGTGCAGCCTGGAGAACTGCACCAAAAATCGGTCAACAGAGAAAACTTTGGAATAAGGAAAGAACTATGAAGAATCAGGATTACTTAAAAAAAACACAAACCAAACCCCAAACTGAATATATTGTGTGTGTGTGTGTGTGTGCAAATAATCCATTTTTTAATCAAAACTGTCATTAAAAGTAGTAAGCAAAAAATAAAGTTGCAGCTCACACTTGCAGCTAACACATACCATCTGCTAACAACTCAAAGTCACAATTAAAACAACACTGATAGAGGAAAGCCTTTTTCATCTGTTCCCAGGAATCTATAGAGTACAATCCTTCAGTCTTCTAAGTAATGATTACTTCAGAAGCTCTTAAGCCCTTGTTTTATCCATGGAGACTGAGATTCTCAGGACATAGGAAACCTCAATCTAGTCTAAATAAATGCAACAGCCTCCTCAATATCTAGACCACATACATTCTGCATACACAGAAATTATAAGGTTAGGAAGAAAACATGTTCCCCTTAACTAAATGTGACTGTTAACTTTGGGCATGTGCAGGTCCCACACATGCATCCTTAGAGGCAAATACTTGGAAACATTTACAACTAGAGAGGCACTGAAGACGCAATGATTACAAGAACTTGAACACAAAGCTTAAGTTTACGGAAATCAATAATGGACAACATATTTTAAGTCTGACAATGTTCATAGACAATTTTCTTCTTTCCATTAGAAACACTTATCTCCACAACATCCCCGAACACAGTGACATCTCACAACGTAAAGACCAAAACAGTACATGTCTTTGCAGTGCCCAGTGCACGTCTAAGTAGGGGAAAAAAACATCCTTATTCCCCAGCGAGGCTCCATTTATCAATCTGGAGCATTCACAGCAGAGTGAGATGACTGAAATTGGTATAAGAAAATCAAACACACCTCTATTTCATGTGAAAAAATGTATGGAAGACCAACTAACTGCCTGGCCATAACTGCTTCTATAGGACACTCATTCTGTTCAACTATGATGAAGTCTTTTTCTTGAAGCAATGTCTCCTTGAGCCCAACGCTTGCTGGATGCAGTTTGAGTGGATTTTACTTTCTTATTTGATCTGTTTGGAGATTGATACTTTTTGTACTCTCTTCCCTTAGTTATAACTTCTAGAGAAGACAAATAGAGCCTCAGACCTTTTTTCATGAATGAGTCCTATGCAAACATATAGCCTTGCCAGCTTCTAACTTAGATAGAAGCTTCTTTGCAGGAAGCTAATAGAGGCTGCTATGGTTAAATCTTAGGAGAAGGAGGAGTGACATTTAGAAAAGAATTTGACTTGAAAACCTGGACCTAGGAGGCTGTTGCAGATAAGACTATTAGAAGGGTCCCCAAGATCAGAAAAAACCAAACCAAATCAAAACAAAATGCCTTAATTTGCCATGGGAGGGGAAAAAATATGAAAAGGGAATAAAAGCACTTGATAAGGGCCCAAAACATAAGCCATTTTTCTTGTAAATATTTTGATTTCTATTTATGAAAGACTGTCAAAACAGGACTTAGTACAGCTTTATAAGAATCAAGGGTTGTGAAGGCACAGAGCAGTAGTGTAATCATATTTATTTGAGGATATAGATTCAATTACTGAACTCTGAACCTGGAGAAAAATCAGAGTCTGGTTTGTGAAGTATCAAAACATCATATCTAAAATGGATAAAGAGACTCACACCTGGGTTTCTAGAAGAAGCACCCTCAGTCATAAATAATGACCTAAAGCATTTCATTTAAGTTCAGTTGCACCTCTAGTAAGTGTATGAGTGGATTAACTCAATAAGATGAATTCAGAAATCTAGTTGCTTTCCTGCTTTAGAAACTTATGTAAGGAGAAGAGTCCTGAATTATGTAAGAGACTTTGAATAACAAAGCTTCCCAGCACTTAGAAAGACCATTTAAGAATTAGCAGCAACCCTTCCCTCTGCATTGGTCTAATTCTTGCTGATGAAGAGCTTGTTCTTCCTGCCCTTTTGGGCTCAATACCAATCTACTATGCTCAGCTGAGTGGACTAGTCCTACTGGACAATATAACTGGAAAATACATAAAAAGGAAACAGAATCCTTGCACCTACTTTCTACCTCCTTCCAGAAGTCATGCTCATACGAAGGAACTACATTCTGTCATATCGAATTAACAATTAAATAAGTAATCCTTATAACCATCCTTTTCAGAAAACACTATAAAATTTTCTTCTAAACCCTGGCACTTGTCATGTAATTCCTTTCCCCAAGATTATTGCAAAGATAGAAGAAATGAATTTGAAGTCCTCATTGGCTAGAATAGATACGAGTTTGAATTACAGGCAATTTTAGACATGAAGGTAAAATGTTCTAGTCTTTTCCTGCATCATGGGTGCTGTGGAAGTTCCATTGCCAGATATTTTTTAAGAACAGGCAAGACAAACTTCTCTTAGAAATGACATAACAACTACTTCTACATTGGGTCTGGAGAAGATGACTTCTTAAACTCCCTTTCATTACTATTTTTCTATGATACGATGTTTATTGTCCTGGATCATTACATTCCAGTTCTGGAAAAGAGTAGAGATTATGCTGCCAAGATGATTTGGGTATCTTCAAATTAACCCCACAGGCTTTTGCACTGAAAAAGACTGCCAACTGCTCTTCACATTTTCCCTAGCCTGCCTATGATCCTTCTAACTGGCATCTAGTCAAAGTAAGATTGAACTTGCACATGTATGTGTTTAAATGAATCAAAGTCCCGTAGTTTATAGAAACAAATGTTAGAAACTGATTATTTTAAGCGTAGATAGTGTTTATGTGGAATCTGAATATATCTGCTTTGATTGTCCTATCCAAGTATCTCTAAGTAAACAAAACCTCTGTCTCCATGCCTGATCACATTCAACTCCTATGTCCTAGGTAACTGCATCATCACAAGTTGTGAAGATTCCAGCTTTCTTCCTCAGAAGACAATTATTTTTTCTTTACAGACCATGTTGAGGACAGGTCTTTTTCTAAGGTTGTCATTAACGTGTATTAAAACACACCCAGGGAGCGCACACAAAGATGGTGGCTTAAAGGTGCTTTATAACATTAAGAAACAAATTAATTGAGTGAAATGTAAAGACAATTATACTAATAAGCTTAAAATATTATAATACAACTGGAAAGAGGCAACAAAGTAGCAACTTGTTACTTGGTTTTCAATTTCAAAAGATGCGAAATATTTGTCAGCCTTATTGACTGCGCTTAACTTTAACTGCTCTTACTCATCTGTAGGTAAGCTGTTAAATGGTGAGAGCCCCAAGTAGTAGCTAAGTTATTGCACATACATAATGACTAACTCAAGGGTTCAAGGCTCAGCTAGGCAGGTTAACAGCATGTTACACATTTATATACATAAGAAGAACTTTAGCAATCAGCATCTGAAGAAATGCCATACTGCAGATGCCACATTACTGTTATGACAGTGAATAACACACATGATGGTAGCCTCTTTCTGCAAATATCAGAGGTCACATTGTGCAATTTATTCACATCAGAAAGACTGTTTAAAACTTACACTGTAAGGAATCTAAGTTCCTGAACTGATGCTCAATTCACTTTAGAATTGAAAAGGATGGAGAAATTTCATGTATTGCCTTTAGAACAGCACTTCCAAAAGACTTAACACTGATGTCTTCTTCAGTCTAACCAAGGAGGGAGAGTAACAGTGTCCTGCTGTTTTGATTCTGCGGTGACAAAACTGGCATGAAGGAGTTACACTGCCGTCTGCACAGTTACTTTATGCTGCAGATTGTGCATAGTATTACCAGCTCCAGATGGCTCAGGGAACAAGGGATTTAACTTGGAAAGAAAAAAAATGTTGCAAGAATCTAAATGTAAGACTTCAATGTGAGATCCTAATGGTCAAAATGTAAGATCCCAGATCTACCACACAATGTACTATTGTGGACCAAATGGTACATTTTAAGGTAACCCCTAAAAATTATAGTAGGACTTACTTGAAATAAAAATTACTCAGACTGTATATAGCCTATAAAACTAAACCAAACCAAACAAGCAAACTGCTGTAAACACTTTTAAAAGCTTAATACTATGTCAAAACTTTCCAGAAAACAAGGAACCCTGTGACATATACTGGTACAGAGGTGCAGATATGCATTGTTGCATGGACAAAATGATGTGCATATATATACACATTTTGAAGGTATAACCAAGGATCAGAGGTCAAAACGCCCTGGAAAATCTAAACACCTGTGCCGAAATCCTCTAGATCTCTTACTCAAACGGGAAAATTTACTCTGAAAATAAACACTGATTGCCTCTTCAGTCAAAGGTTACAGTGGATTCATTGCTGACTTCGTCCATTTGCCAGTTGTTGCCAGTTGTTAATACAAGGATTTGATTTCTTTATCCAAGCATCATGAACACTACATTAGTATCTTCAGAGAAAGATCTTGACTGTGAGCTGCAGTTTCACTGCCCCAACTCAATTACTGCATTCTTGAACTGCAATGTATTCATTTGTGGGCACTGGGGCAGCCGGTGGGAAGGTATTGATTGGAGTACAATGTCATGTGTAGCAGCGAGAGTAAGATGAAAAGTGTTTTCTGCTTAATGGGTTGGTATTAAGTAGGTGGGAATGGCTTCTAATTAGCCAACAATTGCTGTGTTTCTCAGTTTCCCTCCCTTCCCTCCTCCAGTCGGTCACCAGCTGCCAATCTCCCTCTCCTTTTCCCTTTTTGTGTGGAGTTCATTGCTCACTGTAGTGAAAGCCTTTGTTTAAAAAAGAGGGCTCCCAGGGTCTCATCTGCCAGGGTACAGCTTGCTGCCTGCGATGAGTAGCAACTGTCAGTTTATTTTATCTCAACCTTTTCATCATTCTGCTGAAACTGGTCGAGTGAAACCACCTGAGAGACCTGAGGATTCAGTACCTACAAGTCATTAGCCAGGACTGTTCAGTCTCTCCCCACACATCAAGTCAACTGAACACTGCTTAAAATATTATCCACTTTAACCCCGTATTTTCCTATGGATGTATTAGAACTCTTCCTGCATCTTCTGAATTACACTTGCATGATCATTCCTTAAACATACCACAACTATGATTAGTAATATATTTTTCAGTGCTTCTCAACTGAAATGCTCAAGCAACATGCTTTGGAAATACAAAATATAATATCCTACAATTTCTTAGAATGCCTTCAGTCAGAATCTCTCTTTTATATAGGCTATGTTCCCCAGCATACCATAGCAATTCTCACAATTATTTGAACCTCTGTTTTTCATAATGAATCTCAGGTAAAAGGGATAAATTCTGTTCACAGTTACACTTATGCAACCCCCCAGCAACTCAACAAGATTTTATGGGCATAACAAAAAGCAGTATTTGGTCCACAATTTTTAGCATATTTACAATTTCCCCTCTTTGTTGTATAGTTTCTCTCTCTGTATGTACATATACATGTATATATAATCCACATGCACTTCCACCTTCCAAACAGCTAGTATAATTGCACTACAATAATTAATAAACTCAAAGCATGTGAGAGCAAGAAATATTTTATTTTGAACTGAAACCGAATTAAATTTATCTAAATCAAATTTCAAAGTCATTAGCCTGAACAATCTTTTTTCTGGTAATCACAGCTAACTTGTTGCTGTCATTATTAGCTACTAAGTTTTAATACAGCAACTGAAATATTGCTTTCCCTCATGCAAACAATGAGCTATTTCAAGATATATAAGAGATGACAAGAACAGAAACCCACATATGCTCCAATATATCAGTTGCTTAAAATCATCAATGTTTCATCTCAGTCCTCTTCTTACTGTGCATAAGTGTGCATACTTGTAGAAGTATCAACAAAACAAAATACAATTTGCTTTAATATTATTCTCAAAAATGAGCTATAGGTACCAGTGAGGATAAGCTTATTTCCAGGGAAAATGGCAAAGTGAAAGGACCTGGAGTCAAAAGACTGGGCCCCATAGTACATGAAGTGACATTTTCCACCAGGAGAACAAAAGATTCAGGTAAAAAGAAGGCTGCAAGTTCAGCACAGGGGATAAGAAATCAGGGGATAGCCCAGAATTACCAACACCGTGGAGCATGCAGCCCTCTCCCCTCCTGACTCCTACCAACTATAACATCCTGATTGCCCTTGACACCAGCTACTGGGGCATAATCTGAAGTTCTCATTCCTCAGATTCCATGGATGCACAACATGAGCTGAGCAAGACTACTATATGGCATACTGAACCTCCATTTTTCAGGTTCAATTTTATATCAGCAATGAGTTGAATGCACAGTACTAACTATGCCCCGGCTGAGGTATGTTGACACAATCAGACAGCTTGATGTTCACATCATTTGTAAATATCAAGCAGCACGAAATACACCTTCACAAAAGAGACATAGTCTGAGTACACGCTTTCACAGACATTATCATTAGTGTACGAATAAGAATAAAGTTTAGATATGATGGTGATGAGCACCTGCACTTACCATTTCAAAAACTGCTGCAGAAGATTAATTCCCCACAGGAGCTGACACTAGCAGCACTGTTTGACAAACATCCACAGCAGCTACATCTCAAAAAAATCAAAAAAATGTGCCCGAATTCTTAGGAAAAAGAATTGGATTAAAACGCTGTAGCGACCATGGCAAAAATATGAAAACCCCCTTTGATTCACAACAATTTCAAATTGGCCTTCCCTGATCAATTACTCTATCTGATACTTATTATTTTCAGTATTATAAGATAGTAGCTACATGTTAAAAATGGTGCACTTGTATGACACACTATGGAAAATACTGTATAATTACTTAGCTCTGTGGCAAGATTTGTATGAGCCCTTAAATGAGAATATTTTGTATTACAGATAATCTTTAATGCTTAACTAACTGAGTAGAAACAAGTGGATGAGCCTGGGGGCATGGTCATCTGCTTAAGCATGCATTTGGATCTTCAAGCTAATTAATCACTAGTTGTACACTTAAACTTAGTCAATCCATTCACTCAGGTGATTAAGGCCTCTTTAACGGCTATTTTGATACTTTGCATTTTCTATTAACCAATTTACTGTGATATTTAATAGGAAGTGTGATTCTTTCCCGTGTATTCTCTGATCACAGTGTAATAAAAACACAGCATGAAGATCAGTGCCAGAATGGCAAGTATGAAGAAACTGAAACACCACTCTTAAAAAAACACCTATTGATTCTACTGCAAACACAGAAGATAAGGTATATATAATAAGGTATAGATTGAGATGTGAACCACAGGGTATAAGGGTAACTGACTTCTGCTCTTTGAACATTGACTGGAATCATACACAAAATAGGGGTCTGGAACAAAGGTGTGGGGCCAAAAAGTGGGGAAAGAATAATTTACAATATAAAAGTGAAGAACAAGAGACAAAACAAATGTAGGACACCAAACAGACAGGAAAAGACAAAAAAAAAAACCAAAATGACTGTTTCAGAAATCGTTCCAAAAAATCATGATATATTCCTAGTGATTATGGAAAAGAATAAAAAGAGAGGTGGATTTTTAGGCAAAAGAAATATGGTTTCAGCTGCCAGCTGTTCTGCATTGTGACTCTTCTCTTTGTCAATGCATTTCTTATGCTCTAGACTGCAGGCAAAGCTGAAACTCCTAGGTGCCTCCAAATCAAGGATTTCTCTGGAAGTGTCCTAATGTGGCTGGGCAAGAGTTTCTGTTTCTTTTGTACCATTCAAGTGTCCTAGAGAATCAAAGCAGCACTGAGCTTCAGCCCTAAGAATTTAAACTGGTAGGGAACTACAATTTGGAAGAAGCACTGACAACGCAGTGCACAAAGCTACACTAGTTCAGTGGATAAAGCTACACTAAAGAGTCTGACAGTATATTGCAGTTTGAACACCACTTCCAATTTTTTTTTGTGTTTTTTTTTGTTTTTTTTTGGTTTTTTTTTTTGTTTTTTTTTTTTTTTTTTTTTTTTTTCTTTTTTTTCCCAAGAAAGAACAATTCCCCTCCTTTCAGAA
>JBCJKH010067701.1:0-15583 GCA_039877255.1 Loriculus beryllinus | reverse complement strand
GAAGGCTGCATGGAGACCTCATAGCAGCCTTCCAGTATCTGAAGGGGGCCTATAGGGATGCTGGGGAGGGACTCTTCTTTAGGACTCTAGTGACAGGACAAGGGGTAATGGGTTAAAACTTAAACAGGGAAGGTTTAGATTGGATGTGAGGAAGAAATTCTTTCCTGTTAGGGTAGTGAGGCACTGGAATGGGTTGACCAAGGAAGTTGTGGGTGCTCCATCTCTGGCAGTGTTCAAGGCCAGGTTGGACGAAGCCTTGGGTGGCATGGTTTAGTGTGGAGTGTCCCTTCTTATGGCAGGGGTTTGGAACTAGATGATCTTAAGCTCCTTTCCAACCCTAACGATTCTATGATTCTATGATTCTATCAAAAGATTTTAAAATCAGCACTTTGAGATCATTGAAGCAAACTCCCAACTCAGCACTGAGTACAAAGTCTCCTTTTTACCTTCTGAACTGCCCATCACTATGAATTTCACAGGGTGCCTCATTAGGTTACAGAGCTGCCCAGAGTACCCACATAATGCTGCTCAGACTACATTAAAAAATGTGTAGTTTTTTTTTTCTCCAGTAGTGACACCTTTCCCAGGGGCTCCATTATCCAGTTCCCCTTGGCTGTTTGGAAATAATTAATTTCACTTGAATGGCTTTTGTTTAGAAATATGTTCACTGAAGTTATTTGGATTTCGAGGTTGAATTTCCTAGGTTTTATTATTGTGAAAAAAAAAATGGATCTAGTGTGTTTTAAATGGAAGACATAGTTATAAAACTCTTCCGTACATTAATTCCAAGTTGCTGTGGTGGCATCAATTGTGTATCGAACCAGTGAAGAGATTTCTTTTTCCTGTAGTTTTCTTCTCAGATGCCTCTGAGATCCCTATATGGTGTGATAAGAGGAAAGACACATATTTTGGTGAAATAAAATAATACACCTGAGTGCATTTCCATTTTCTCTTTCATGCAGGATTGCTTGCAAACTAATGGTATGAAGTTATCTTCATGGAATCTTTCTGATATAGACATCCTAAACATATAAAACTAATTGATGTGCATATTTTCTATCTTATATTTGATCTACAGATGCACTGGCCATCCTCAGCTCTTTTCAGTGAAAGGGAATTAACAGGTTGTTTTCATTACAACATAGAATCATTGCATAATTTAGGTTGGAAGCAATCTTCATAGATCATCTAGTCTAACCCCCTCTTGTTATGAGCAAGAATGCCTTCAGCTAGATCCGGTTGCTCAGAGCCACATCCAACCTGACCTTGAATGTTTCTGGGGATGGGGCATCTGCAGCCTTTCTGGGCAACTTATTCCAGTGTTTCATCACCCTCATCGTGTCTTCTACTATGCACGTGATCTACACATATGCAGTAGCAATTTTAAGGTGTCTAGGAAATATGTCAGCAACTGCAATAATGAGATGTTATACTATTTCTAGAAGTGGTATTTCTGCAATCTCTGGTAAATATTAGAAGTTGCTTGGGCGTATGTTGGTACATTTTCCTCTGTCTCCCCAAACACATACAGTGATCAGTTGTATACTCCAGGTGTCATATAGACTATTATAGTAGAGAGCTGGGACTATGACATCCAAGACTAAGCCTCGTGTGTTGATGTCATGTACCTGATACCAGCTCCTTAGTACCAAGGAAACCTTACTGTCTGGGCCTGGTTCCACCATCTGTGATAATCAGGAAAATTTTAAATTTTAACCCTGTGAGTTAGGAAAATAAGGAAGTGTTACTCATCCTTCTGTCTTCTGCATTATGGTGTAAATATCACTTGTGGTTCTTGCCTGAGAGATTATGGACAGCAGTTTCAAAACTGCTGTTTCATGGGATGTTTTTTTCCCTGTGAATGCAGGTGAAAATTATTGTCTGCGTACCAGCTCAAGCAGAAAGTAATTAAGCTATCTCTAGTTTCCTGCCTGGCCTTCAGCTTTACTAAAAGTATATACTGAAAATCAAATAAGCTGAGAAACATCATAGAAGTTGACTGTGACATTGTACCCATCGACAATGCCAATGTTGCTAGACATTTCTAAATGACTGATAGTGTAACCTCAGTACTGCTTAAATCAGTCATATCTGCTAAACGCCCAAAAGACAGTTGAGAAGTTATTGCACTTTATTCCTTATTACTTCTAGATGTACCTTACTGAGGCTAGTATTCCTATTTGATGTAACTGAAGCTGTTTCAAACAAATTTGTTTAGGCATCTGGTGCATATAATGCAATCCCTTTTATGGGTCCACAAAGTCATATATCCACAGCAATGCCAAGAGAGAAATGAGAAACTGATCCCCTTGACTACTTAATTGCCTAAATTCTGTATTTCAAGGCAGAGGAGGAAGAGCTGTTCAGGCAAATGCCACCTCAATGGGTCTGTGCAGCCCAAGATGGCACCATGCAGATATGTTGGCAGCAGCTTGGCTGCATCAGTCTGTCAGCTGGGCTTATCATGTTGGGCTCGTTGTTACACTGGGGGCCTGTGTTATTTCTGATTGTCTGCCAGGCTTAGTCAGCAGTAGCTCAGGTCTCTGCTGTGATACCAAAATGCCCTAAGATTGTCTAAATTCATTGTTCTCTTTGTCTTGGAAAGACTTCCTAAGGGTAAAATTCAAGAAAATCAGTCTGTACCCAGCAGTTTGTTTTGTTCAAGGGACATGTTTTGCTCCCTGTAGGATTCTGGGATTTTCAGTAAGTAGGAAATAAGTCAGCAGTCTCCAGCAGATACTGTGAGTGTGTGGGGTCAGCATCTCCCAGCAGCTCTTCTGAAAAAGCTTGTGTGTCTAGGCCTGATAATGTTCCAGGAAAAAGCAATTATATTTAAAACTCCTGGAAACTCCTGGACCATGAGGTGCTTCACATCTAGCACTTTTGGAGAGTATCCTGAGTCACATGAGAGCGCCTTGAGTGAAAATGGTGTTACACTATGAACTGGGCCACAGACAAAAACTCTTCAGTGACTTTTTACCTTCTCTCTGGCAGTAATAGGATGCACACAGAGATTAAAAAAAAAAAAAAAAAAAAAATTTCTCAGTATGTTCATATCTCTGAGATTTCCGATGGGAAAAAATCCAGAGGATTACACTAAAATTATGGTAGTGCCAGGAGAACCTCCATCCTGGGAACAGGACTTTTATTGCAAATAGTTCCAGGTACACAGAATGAAACTCTAAGATCGGCTATCTAGATAAATCATTACCCAGCACTAGGCAAAACCAGGATATGTTGATTGAAATTGTTAGAGGGCTACAGCATGAGGAAGGTTTACTTCCTTTTCTTGGAAGCGAGGCCTCTTGAATTTATGCCAACAGGAGGCACTAAAAGCTACCAATGAAAGCAGCAATTGGAAATGTATATTGTAATGACCACATTGTTGCATTTTGTGGTAACAGATTTCAGTCTCCTTCAAAATAGATGCTCTGATGTGTGCTGCCTGTAGTGTTTGATAGGTCATCCCACAGAAATCTGTCAAATGAATTAATGTTATATGAGAATAGTTAAATGCTTTACACATCTTTTAGGGATAGAGTGTTTTTTTCTTTGTTTTTTTGTGGCTCTGTGGTGGAAGGCTAAAGCAAAATCGACAAATGGTAAGATTTTTATCTGAAATTCATTACGAAGTCCATGATTTTGTTATTAAGACTGCCAAAGAAATCTTTCTTTTTAAATGAAAACACTCTCATGAATTTTTTCAAGCCATTGAGAAATACGTTCCATATGGACTGTTTATATAAAGTAAATAGTACCCAAAAAACTTAAAGTTTGAAAAAAAGATTTAACTGAATTATTTATTATTCTATTTGCAGTCTGAAAAAAAAAATAAATGAAAGATTTTATTTGTAGCTTGACAGAGTTTCTATAAGCCCTACCCTCTAAGCAATGTATTTATCAACTACATTTGCCTTTATCTTCTTCAGGCTAGAGAAATAGTAAAAAAGAAACATTCTGATGATTAATTATTTTATTCTAGATTTCAACAGCAGTCTACAGTTTGCTACTGAAATGTTTATTTAGACATTCCCCAGTTTTCAGCTCTTAATAACATTAGACAATCTGTTAATTTTTTTTATTATTTTTTTTTTTAAATCAGCCTTTTCTTAGAATAGTTTTGCTGTTTGACAGTCTTTATAACACTGCAGACACTGGGTTGTAAGCACTTGTAGAGGTTTATATTTCTCTCATAAGAAGTGTAAATATCCATATTACTATAGGATGTGCAGAAATGCACATATTTACTGCAAGCACATAAAAAAATCAGTCATGAATTTTTGTTTTGCTAATTGTTAATATGAATACAGGAAAAATATTTTTCCAGTCTGATGTATGAATTCTTATCTTCACATGAAATTATTGGATTTTTCAGTAATCAAAAGTATGTCTGAAGCCATAAGTGTAAAAGAAGGTAAAGTCACTTACATTTCATTCAGAAAGTATATTTCCATAGAGTAAACAAGTAAAATATAAGCTTGTCATAATTACATTCTCAGGCATATTTCCACTTAATCTTCATTCTTTTCCAACATCTTAGACTGATACTCCTTGGAAGAATCAACACTAAAATAAATATCATGGTCACCAAAGTCACTCAATATGAATGACTCAGGCAACTTGAGCAAAAAATTGTGAAATACCTTACCATAAAAAATAATTTTATGTTAAAAACATTATACAAAGCAATGTTTCTATGCCTTCTACTACAGATTTTAATTTCAATAAGGTAATGGGATTTACAAATGTGAAAGTTTCAAAGTCAATTCTACCAAGTATAATTGGTGTGTTAAGGCCATGGACATGGCTACATACTTTTACTTCCTAAAGACCTTTTTAGTCTCTGTCACTTTCATCCGTCTGCATTACTGGGTACAGTGGTAATGATGTTTGGATAGATCATATAATTTAATAGATTCTTGTATACCATATAAAATGATCTGTTACAAAGTAGAACTAAAATAGAGACTGAGAATCCATCCGTGCTAATTAAAAACTCTACAGATTTAGTATTAGTATTTTTTATTATTTTTTAATTTTTATATCAATATTTTTATAAAAATAAAAATATTAATATTTTTTATTACAGTATTAGCTATTTTTTCATGTTTTACCATTGTTTTCCACCTTTGTTTTTCACCCCTTAGTTATAATAATTTGTTTGATAGATAACTTTAAGGATAGCTTTCTGATACTATCATCTGTTTTTACCAGTGATAATAGGGGTGCTTTAGAAGACCTGTGGCACTGTATGTAATCTGAGAATAGGCTTAATTATATAGCGCTCTCAGTTCAGTGCTACCAGAAGCAACTTTATTTGAAAGGAGGTAAAACCAGTTAACTAAGCTCCATTTCCTCTTTCTGTGTCTTATACCTTCTTCAGCCATACAACACTTCCAAGTCACTGCCTATATCATGCTGTTTATTGGACACCCTGTTGACCAGACCACTAAAACTGATCATTTTTAAGGCTTTCAGGGATCTGAGACCATCTGAGGGTGACTTCACAAACAGCTGTAAAGGAAGAAATGAAAGAGGATGGTAGTGTAAAATGGTAACAGTAGCAGGAACTGAAGATGTCTTTAGGAAGAAAAAGTGTACAGCCATGCTCTGAATATTGCCTCAGCTCCTCATGTGCGCTTGCCTCCTGCAGCACACTTCACACTGCTAGCACAATACCTTTATTTGAAAGTGAGTGGAGAGATGCTTAGCAAAATGCACCCACCAGATACTTTCAACTTTGTAATCGCTGCTTTAAGTAGCATATTCAGAGTAATACCAAAGGAAATAATACTTTTAATTGGTGTCTAAACACTGGAATAATTTTGTTGCATTTGTTGTTTCTTTGGTATTCATTTTTTGAAAAGGGTACTAAGGTCTAGACAACCACATATATATTTTTGGATCTTATTTTTTCTGAAATACTTAGCAAACTAATATTTATATTTGATTCGTACAATTGGGAAACATTGAAATAGAGTTTGGAAGACTCCCTCCGTCTTAGACACATACAGCTGAACCTACTTTTTGTATGTTTAATATACCACAGGCAGAGAAAAGGCATGTTTGCAATGTAGTCTTGTTAAGGAAAGGTGTTTATAAAGTCAGTGGAGAGAACAGATATTCCTAAAATGGTTCAGTTCATCCCATTTTACTGCAGTAACCACCAGGCTGAACTTAACCCCCTTCTTGCTTGGTGACATCTGAACTGATGTTAGCCCAAGTGGCTGGTTTGAAGAAATAAGCTGGGACATGCTTTGATGCACTCTGTGCATCTGGCAGCTGTGGTGCCCTCCTGGGATACGTCCAGTCCAGACCTGTGGTCTTCTATAGAAGTGCCACTCAGTTTTCTTCCACGTCATTCAATCAGAAGTTTCTTGGGTGGCAGTGGAGTGCTGGGTTGGAAACCTGCCCTTGTATTGTCACAACAGGTACTTCAGCACAGGACCAAGTTTCTTGGGAACTTGCAGGCTAATCAAACAAGAAATTGCTAAATGCAAATTTAGGAACCTACAAGCTAGACAGTGCTAGTTAGTGGGCAACCAGAATTTCAATATTAGGCTTGAGGGGTTTTTTTCACTATTTAATTCCAACTTTGTGGTACATCTTTTCACTTGCAGACACCTCTTCTTTTCTCATATGTAAAATAAAAAGAATAATACTGACCTCCCTTTTAAAGTACTTTAGAAATCCACTGAAGAAAAATGCAATTAAAAGTAACACATAGCAATGACACCTGAGATTACTTTTACACTAGTTAATGTTTTTCACATCAAATATATAATAATCATTGAAGTGAACACATACAAAGACTTGTACACTTTGGCAGACTTATTATACATGCAGTGACTTCTTGTCTGTTATGCTTTGATTTATGGCATCTGAAATAAATCAAAATGGAAAACTTAGGAACTGTCTTGTGGTAAAAAGATGATAAAAAGAAAGAGAAAAAATGTTCAGCACAATAGAATTAAAAAAGGAAAAGTAAAAAATATCTGATTTACATGAAAACAAAGCAAACTTTGCAATAGTTTCTACTAGGGATACTTACACAAACTTCACCCATGTTGTCTGAAAAAGAGCTACATAACATACACATACTTTTTCCTCTGATTTTCATTGATATGGCATGGTTTCAAGCAAGTTCATCATTTAGCAATATCCTCCACTCTCAGCTTTACACACTCTTTTCAGCATAAATAAATAGAAGTCATATTTGTGCAGAAGAAAAAGGGGATGCATAAAACAACAACAACAACAACAAAAAAGAAACTATGCAGAAATTAAGTGACTATGAATTCTGACATTTTTAGCAAGAATTTTGCAAGATTTTGCAGCATGTTCACTGCAAGAGGAAATTCTCTAGCTCTGCGGTTACTTCGTTCTTTCTCTACACTTTCAAAAATAAACAGCAAATGCATCAAAACAAGAAACATAAGGATTTGGTTCCCAGAGATGATACTGTCACCATCATCCAGCTGGAGTCAGACAACCTAGCTTATTCAGAAAGCATGCTCAGTCTACAGCTATGGAAAGCAGTGATACTCATTAACATGATATTTGTTGTTTGCTACTATCAAGTATGCATGAATATTCTCATGATATGCTCTACCCATGCACCGTGATTAAGCAGACCAGACCTCATGCACCCCTTCGTCCAGATTCTGTACTTGAGATGAAATACTGACTGGATCTCCTAGTTTCACTGAAACTAACTGCTTACCATGCAGCAATTCTACTTCTTCACACGTGCAGTTCCTGGTCTCCCCACTTCCAGATGAAATTAAAGCCTTGAATGACACTTTCAGTGCTGTGCCATCCTGCCACTGTTTTTAAAGATGGAGCTTTCTGCATGGTTATCTCTAATCTGCAATTTATATCAGAAGTGGCAGTTCAGAATAACAGGTTAATTCATGCAGGAAAGGACCTCAGGGTGTCTCTAGTACAGCTCCTTACTCACAGCAGGACCAGTTCTGGGTGACCAATCTGCTCATGGCTTGCTTGAAAGCTTGACTCCCTCCAAGGGCAAGGATGGCACTCCCTCTTGGGGTAACCTCGATGACCCAAGGCTGAGGGGTTCTGTTAGATATCCCCAAATCTGTCTCTTCTACAGACTGAAGCAGCCCATCTCCCCCAGCCTTTTCTCAAGGGTAAGCGCACCAGCCCCATGACCATAGGATTTTTCCATAGGTTTCCTCTTTTTTTTCTCTATCTTTTCTGTGCTGAGGCTCCAAACTGGGTGCAGTATTTAGGTGTGGTCTGACAAGCATGACATGGAGGGCAACAATCCCTTCCCTCAGTTCATGGTCCATTCCCATGCTGAGGCAGTTCAGGAGGCTTCTGGCTGCTTTTGCTGTCAGGACATACCATGGACTCATGTCCAGTTCGCTGTATAGCCTCTCTGAGGCTTTTTCCACAGAGCTGCTCCCTAGCTCCCCTGTCCACAGCCTGTTCTATTGCAGGGATCCTGCCCTCTCTAGGACAGTGATTGACGTTTGCACTTGATGACTTTCATGGAGTTCCTGTCAGTCCATTCCTACAGGTCCCCCTGGTCCTGCCCTACAGCATGCTGAGTTTCATGGTGGTAAATTGTTATTATGAAGAAGCCTATGGAAACATAATCATACATATAAGGGTTCCTAGGCTGACCTTATGAATGAATTCCAAAAGCAAACGCTTATGAATAAACATTAGGGGTAGCCACAATGCAGTCAAACTCTTTGCCATAACAGTCTTATTGTAAAGGACACCAAGGAATGCAGAGAACAGCTGTGTATAGGCCTAAAAATCTTGAAATAATTGCAAGGTTAGAGACCAGCATACTGCCCAATCACTTTCACAGATCTGATTAAAAAGCTTCTTAAAGAGGAAAAAAGGAAAAAAAAAATAAAAAAAAAGGTCTAATGTACTCTATTTATTTTAAAGAAAATTACTTTGGCTTCTCATAGAAAGATAATAATTAAGGAAGAAAAAAAATAACCAACTCTGAAGATAGGCAGCATCTTCTTTGCATGTGTAAAGAATTGCATCAGAGACTATAATCTTTTTTGTCCCTTGTGACATGTGCTTTGAAGGAGAAAGAAAGACTTGTAAGTGATGGCACTTCCACTCTCATCCCCAAAGATACACACAAAATATAGACATTTGATATATTCAAACACTGTGTTGATAACTGCGGATCTTTGAGCAGTAGAAGGGAAAAAAATTACCCTTGAAGGCTGTCTGGTTTAAAGCTTTTAGTCAAAATTCAAGCTGTTAATCAGTGGAGTTGTTAATGAAACAAAATGCTCACATAGATCTAGAAAAACAATTTAGGGGCAGAAAGGCAAAACTCTGGAGATCTGAGTGCAAATGTGACAACGAAGCCAAAGAGTGAGATTATTTTATAACCTTTTGCATGAAGTGTTTAATCTCAGTTTTGACTGTTTAAAGTTTTCACGTATTTTGTTTTTCGAATAAATTCAAGAAACACATTAAGTGATTTACTGAATGTTATTACAAGTAATTCATTCTCTGTGTTTTAATTGCTGTGGAATACATACAAGAATCTTTAGAAAGAGATAGATAAAGTTGCCTGACATATTAAAAATATACTTAGATAAAAAGTCAACGGAATGTTTGAAGCTCAGCCTTTATGTATACAGTCATCCTCATTTCCAAAATATTCAGATGCATGAAGATCAGATGAGCATCCATATGTTACAGAAAAATTACACTGATATAACCTGCACGAAAAGACTATGGCAGTTGTATTGGGGATTATATCTTTAGTAGTTTTAAATAGTTTTACATGGCTTGACTTATAACCATGAATTATAGTAGCTCTATGGGCTAAGAAAAATACTAGACATGTCATGCAGTTGACTTTTATGTTCAAACATTTATAAAGTCGGATTTGATGGAAACCGCGGAGAGTAATCTGGAAAGGGGATGTTTCTATGGGTGTCCTTACACCTAGAGAAAAACTGTAATTTAAACATGCACTCAAATAGTAGAGTAACCAGAGAAGTTTGCATCAATGACACTAATTCATTTCACAAACAACAAAAAAAGTGTTGCAGATTGATACATTTGTATTCTGTTTTGCAGTTTTCCCAATTGCAAGCAGTGGAAAAGAACTGAATAAATCAAAGACTGTTATTACAGCAATGATATATTATATGCTACTCTACATTACCAGGAGATAATGCAATAGCATTTTTGTGGATCACTACATGTCATAATTCCTGACAACTATAAACATGTCCAAAAAAAAAGGTCACAGTCATGGGGTGCCACAGCCTGCTGAATAAAATGAAATGCAGTACTGTACTGTCATAAATACTTGTGTTGAAAAGAGGTGTAACAATTTACTGAGTAGACTAGCAATTTAAAAAATATCTACTGATACAAAAGCTATTTTAATACCAGATATAATCTTACCTAAGGCAGATGGGGATAAACCCATTTGAAGTAGAGGATTACACTATGAGAAAAGTAGCATATGGCTACGCTTACACTGCATGGGAGATGGGATTGCAATACCACTGTGCTGCAGGAAGACAGAATCATGATGCAAATAAAATTTTGGCGTACTTTATGGAGACTATGCAAGCCACCTTTGGCCATATGAAACTACTGAGATTGCTAAATGCTAAGATGATCTATGCAAGTAGTCTTTCGCTGTGTGGGTACAGCCTAGAAGATAGGCAGGGATGGGAGGGCATTATCAAACCAACTGTCAGTATGTAAATAATCTTCATGGCTATGCTGTATTGCTTACTGAAGGGTGAAATGATATTATCTGGTCTTCACAGAATGATTTCCTCCTAAATTACTACTCAGTATATGCTGATGTTTAAAGAATAGCAATGCTTTGGGTTGAGTTATGCACACAGCTGGCTAACACCTACACACTGTTTTTAAATTTCTGTATTTTTTTTTTCATAGGACTAGCTAAAGCTGAAACAGTAATTGCCTCTAACTTGAGTATAAGTGTATATCCTGGTAAAAAAAAAAGCACACCCCTGAGACTGCTACACCATTTTATTTGCATGGGCAAAGGCAGCTTCCTATCTTGTTTTTGTAGAAGTTGTGTGTGAGGGTACTAATCATGTATTCATATGTAATCATGTAATCACAGAGTCAGAGAGCTGAAGAGTTTATTACTTCCAACTTTTCTACTTCTAGGGGCTGTTATTACAGAAACCTTGCTAGTTCGTAACTTGGCATATTAACTTAAACCAGCCATCAATTTGCATTTACATTGTTATTTTCAGGCTTTTGCTGCATTTGCTGAGGGCAAGACATGCTGCCTGATGAAGGAGTAGAGAAAATAGCTAGAACCCAAAAGCTTTGCAGTCACTGGAGCTAAATCCAACAGACTACAAAGCAACAGCTCTGGGGAGGGTGGAGACAATGCAGAAGAGAAGGGCACCTGTAAGCCAGATGGGAACTTGCAGATTCAATTGTAAAAGCCCTGGTGGATCAGCAGTGAGATTTTTTAGTTTAAATGCAAGCTGAAATGAGTTTGGCTTCACAAGCAAGAGAATTTTTATCTTTGTTCAGGTAACAGAGTTTGGTCATTCTTCAGCACTTTCTTTTTTTGAGGAAACTGGTTTACAGAATTCAAAATTTTGGTTTAATTGCTTAGGTGAAATAAGAGTAACAGCTTAGAGTGCAACCTTCAGTATTAGGTTCATGTCCTACAGAAAGCCAGTTTACCCTAGATTTTGTGAGACAATTCAGCTTTTCCTTTATAGTCCACTGTGGTAAATTGATAGGAAAATCTTGATTAAACTTCTTAAATCATCTTGCTGGTAAGAGCTACAGGTATGGACAGAATCCTCGACAAGTTTTGTGGGAAAATTACTTTGGCAAAGTTGGAATTAGAGAAAAATGGAGCTTAACAGAGGTTATAGTATTAAGGAAAGTTTTTCAAGTGAAATATAGTCGCTACATCCAGGATGGTTGACATGAACAGATTCTTCTCCACCACAGTTCCCTAGGCAACACAACCTGCCATTCTAGTACATGCTAAGAGGAGTACCGGAGGGTGGAACAGAGTGGAGACATCATGTCTAGGTTCTGTTGCACTGCTTTGCTCCTTCTCCAGAATTTTTAAAATATAGCATTATAGATCACAGTGTTTGCTATATTCCTCATCAGTTGTTGTTCTATTACAAATTTAGATGTATTTGGTTATCAGTTCTGACTGCTGTTTGCTTTTTTCATTTATTGGCATCCTGTTGTGGGACTAATTCTGGAAAAGCTTGTGTTTCTCTAGGTAGCTAATGATATAGCCCTCATCATCATAATTCCATTCTCTCATCACAGTGTCATGTCATTAAGCTGTGTTAAACTTTGGTCGGTCTCAATGTTTCTTGATAACTGTGGAATGTATTACAGTCTCCTAGTGAAAAACCAAGTGTAATAATACCTAAAGGCAACACATTTTTTATACTATGAAATTAAAATAATAATAATAGTAATAATAATAATAATAGTAATAATAATAACAATAACAATAACAACAACAAAACAACAAAACAACAAAACAACAACAACAATAATAATAATAATAATAATAATAATAATAATAATAAAAAATACAGAAGTCTTGGCCCTTTGTTCAGATTCAGCTTTTGGAGAGCACCAAGCTTTGCTGATGCCAGTACCTCTTCTCAGTGACTTTTAAGAAAAACCGGACCATAAATTACATAAACAACAAAAAATCTTATGCTTATAACTATCAGATAATACTGGGTAACAGAAAATGCAATCATTTGCATGCAAATAGTTTTGAAGATGTACTGACTCTAAGGATGTAATAAACTGCATTTATTAAGATCATATTCCTTAGAGACTTTATACTTTAACATAGGGTCTATAAGCTGTTTATGTCTATGCATGACTTTCTGACAGCTATCTTATCCTTATTCCCATGATTTTTCACTTTCATCATGTTTTCCCTATCTTTCATTAGTCTGTGCGCATCGGTGTCTAACAGCACTAATGAGCTGTGGCCTCAAAGCCTCAGGGATCTACACATGTCACATCAAATAAATGGCTTATCTTGATGCAAAGTTTAGGTTACTGAATCAGCCTGCAGATTATTACCTTTGCTACTCTCCTCTCCCCCCACCCTATTTTTATCTTTTTAAGAGTTCCGTTCATTCATTTGAATTCCTCCATATGAAGAAATTCTGAGTACTGATGCTAAGTATTGTAAGAATCCAGAACATGTATATTTTCAAATCAAAATAAATCCAGTGATTTTTTCATAACACCACTGCTGGTACGTCAATGGCAAATTGCAACAGATGTGCTAATGGACCCAGTAGATAAATTGCAACTGATATGCTAATGGATTCAGTACTGGCTCCAGTTCTGTGTAACATCTTCATTAATGATCTGGGTGATGGGGCAGAGTGTACCCTCAGCAAGTTTCTAAATGACACTAAACAGGGAGAAGTGGCTGATATGCCAGTGGATCATGCTGCCATCCAAAGGGACCTCAACAGGTTGGAGAAAGGGTCTGTCAGGAGCCTCAGGAACTTCATCAAGGAGAAACGCAAAATCTTGCAGCTGGGGGGAAGCAACCCCATGCGCCGATGTATGCTGGATACTGCCCAGGTGAAAAGCAGCCTTGCAGAAAAGGACCTGGGGGATGAGTTGAACATGAGCCATAAATGTGCTCTTCCTGCAAAAAAAGGCAAACGTTATCCTTATCTGCATTAGACAAAGTATTGCCAGCAGGTCAGATATTAATAAAAGTTTGTGCCCTGTCTCTGTATGCTAAAAATCAGGAATATATATGAGTGTTTGGGCCTCATTGTTCAAAAACCTGTACTAGTTTCTAGTGTGTTGCTAAAACCTATCAAGGTTGTAGAAAAACAAAAGTTAGTCACCTGGTTTAATTCAGCCCCTGGAATACCCTTGTTTTCTTCATTAAGACTGTGCCAAGCATCCTAATTTCTTCAAAGCCAAGTTAGCAATTGTGAATACCCATGTAAGGGATAATCAGACTTTACAGTAAGCAACTGTGCCTTTTGACTTCAAAGGTGAAGAATTACTCCAGCACATCTCTGACACTTATTCACTTTAAGAAGAAAATAATTAGTAGTCAAGTAAAAATAAGAATCACCTAGGCAGATATTTCACTTTTGGGTTAAATTAAAAGAAAATATTACTTTTGGGAAGCCAGGAGCTGTACTTTCCATTCTCCTATGGAGCCACAGAATTTATAATAACACCCTTGGGGATCTTTACTGACTAACATGGATGGCCATGACATTTGCTACCAAGCAATCCAGTATGCAAAAGTTTTCTAGCAAATTCAGAAATTTCTGACTGACCAATGATGTTGCTAACAAAAATCTAAACTCCTTTACTTCTCTTCAGACTTCTATTTTCATTGTTACATGAAATGCAACAAAGGTGATTTTCTAACTGCCTTCTATTTGCTTTCTCTCCTTTCTTACAAAGAATCGTAGAGGGACATATATAAACATTTGCTATTTTCCTGAATATTTGAAATGTTGTTGCACCTGCATTTGTACCAGTATTCACTCTCAAAAAGAACACTAGGAGAAAGAAGGTCTGGAGGAACAAATGCTTACCTCAAAGCCTGCTGAAGTGCTTGTTGTATAATTATATTGATAGCTGAACTTGCAAACTGTGAATCTGAATGTGTTTATTTTCTGAAAAATTATACACAAGTTAGCCCTGGACATTGCACAAGTAATCATCTTAACAATTTAAACCTCTGCTTTAGACATTAGGATGTTTATATGAGATCCTATGTTGTGGTAGAGTAAATAATATGTGCAGAACTGTCACAGTTTTTCTGTCAAAAAACTGCAGTATAGAGTGTCTGTACAAAATATATGAAATATTTCTCTAAATGTTGCAAATTTAGAAAGAACCTACTTTTTTCTGCAAATTAATTTCTCATAGTGAGAATATATTATGGATGTTAAGCATGCCAGGGAATCACTAGCATTTTAAGTGTTTCTATTTACTGTTAGTAGCTCTGAGTACTTTCTATGGTGTTAGTGATTAACTGATATACTTCATTACAATATTTTGAACGAAATCTCAATTTTCAGAAGACAGGTTTCTATAAAATTTGGTAACTGCCATGATTTAACCCCAGCTGGCAACTAAGCACCACACAGCTGCTTGCTCATTCCACCTGCAATGAGGTAGGGAAGAGATTTGAAAGAGTAAAACCACAAAAAAATTGTGGGTTGAGATAAAGGCAGTTTAATAGGCAAAGAAGAATACACACACACAAGCAAAGGAAAACCAGGAATTCATTCACCACTTCCCATTGGCAGACAGGTGTTCAGCCATCTGGAAAAAGCTAGGCTGCATAACGGTTACTTGGGAAGACAAAGGATATCATTATGAATGTCCCCCCTTCTTCTTCCCCCAGTTTCATAGGCAGAGCATGACACCATATGGTATGGAATACCTCTTGGATCAGTTGGGGTCAGTTGTCTTGGCTGCGTCCCCTCCCAGTTCTTTGTGCACCCCCAGCCTACTTGCTGGTGTCTGAGGAGCAGAAAAAGCCTTGGCTCTGTGTAAGGGCTGCTGAGCA
>JBCJKH010067700.1:0-11354 GCA_039877255.1 Loriculus beryllinus | reverse complement strand
ATTCCTCACAAAACCTATAGAGTTCTTTGAAGGAATGAATAATCATGACAACAAAAGATTGTCCTAGCTGATATTGCAGGAATTGTCAAGCAGGAAGGTGAAGGAATATCCAGTTGATATAGTGTGTCTGGGTTTCCAAAAGATGAAACCTTCTCACCAAAGGCTTGTAAAGAAGCAAGCTGACATGGTGAAAGAGGAAGTGTCCTTAAAAAAATCAGCATCTGGTCTGGAAACAAAGAAATATACTACAAAATAACAATCAGTTTTCTCCTTGCAGGTCACTTGTGCATGCGCCACAGGGATCTGTGTGAAGAGTTATGGTTGGTAAAAGATTTAGAAAAACTGATCATACACTGTGATGGCAGGTATTTGGTAATATTCAGTCCTGAAAAGATGTGGCAGAAGGCCACAGAAAGAAGAAAACTGCAAATGTGCAAAACAACAAATTGAAAAATTAAAACAAAAACCTTATATCTAAATAAATATCAAATTATGTAAATGGAATTAAAGGCATCAAAATAGCTTTTATCACTCCAAAAAACATTTGGCTGTTAGTCCCTCAGAAACTTCAACTCATTACTCAGTAACAGAAAAATAAAAGGTTAACAATTATAAAGGAATGAATGGAAAACATAATCAAAATCATTCCTATGTAAAAATTCAAGATGTGACAGCATCTCACATAGCTTGTGTGATTTTGGTCCCATCACCTCAAGAAAGATAATAATTAAAGAGTTATGAAGGTTTCAAGCTAAGGTGATCAAATGCATGAAAGAACTCCTGGAAAATCACTGAGGACTCCTTACCAGGGAAAAGCAGATCACTGGAATGTGATTGTAAGGGTACCAGGAAGGAATGGGAAGTTCCAGATAGCATTCACAAACCATTGACCATTCACAAACCATTGACCATTCACAAACACGAGACACTGAGCTGGACTGACCTTCCACCTAGCATGATGCTCTTCCATTCATATGAAGTATAGAAGAGGTTATCCTCTTACTTGTGGCCAAAAGATGAATGTGTATGATGTCAGTGGTCTTGTAAGTTAGCATTATTTTGTGTGCTTTTCATAAATTTTGTTTGACTGTTACATTGTGCTGAAAAGACAGAACAAGACATGGAAGAAAAAGTTTGGAAAAGACAGCCCACAACTTTTCTTTGTCATCTGTTCAGTTTTTGTTGAAGTTGCAGGTTCATTCAAATGCCTGGTTCAAAATCATTAATCATGATTTTTTTAAGTGCTTGGCAGGACTAAGTAATCAATTCTGCTAGTCATTTACCAATGTGTGTGTAAGCGTGTTCAACTGGTTCCACAGTCCTACTGAAACAAGCACTCTAATATTCATATAAACACGCTCTGACTCCCCTTTGTCTGCAGATGCAGTGCCAGCCTATCTATTATGACTGAGAGGTGGGAAAAATTATGAGGGAAAAGTTTGTCTTAATTAATAAAGACTTCTCTGTTATTTGTTGAAATGGTCTTCAAATATTCTTTTTGAGTCAGATTATTACTTGACAGCTTTGGAATGAAGGTTTCTTGATGCTGAAATGGTCCAGGAAAATTAGTGATTTAGATGCCAAATGAAAAATTTGTGATGTAAGTGTCAAAGAAAGTTGTCACTTTCTTTCATAATGTAAAGAACAGTGAATCATGCAGCTGAGATTTAGTGTGCAACTCAATACAAGAAGATAGTTTGCCACACTAGATAATGCCCTTTGTGGTATTAGCCCCCTCAGAAATAAAATGGTCACTGAAAAAAAGATCTTTTTATTTCTTGTTAATTTTGATTTTGGATTTAAGCCAGACAGCTGTTAAGATCCCCCTGGGAATATGGAATGCTTTTCCCTAGCAAATAATATAGTTCTATATTAGAGGATAAGTGGACCCAAAAGGTGTTTTATATTAGACTGAGAGCCCAATAAGTCAAAAGTAAATATGTGATACACGACACAGAATGTCACACTCCAGGATTATGGAGTAACACAAACACTGAGCTAAAATACAGACGGACTAGATTATAATTCTATTAAAAGGTTTGTACCATACAAACAATATGCCGTATTATTTCTTTAAGAAATGATTTACTGTGTTCCCATGAGTTAGCATACATTTCAAGATCATAGTGATGATAACATGCATGTTTTATGTCAAGAATGGTAATTGACCCTGATGAATTATGATGGGGATGTATTGTATTCCCATGAATGTGTGTGTCATTTGCCATATTTTTTCAATAAAAATAGTTCTTAAGCAGCAAACCTTTCTCAAGAAGAGCTGCTAGTTAGTGGTTTTTATATTAGGATGAGACTCCCAAGGATCCCAGCAGCTAACACAAAATATTGTTAGCAGCCTTTATGGTGAAAATCATCTGTGCTATTGCAGGGGAAAAGAAGTGGTACATCAGTATAATAACAATTCTTTATCATCCAATCGTTTCTCTGTGACTGGTAAAACCTATTGACCCTATCCTGTACAAAAGTGCAGCGAATTAAGTTCATTTTTGCAAAGCCTGGTAGTGGCATATTTTCTTACAAAACAAGGGCAAATTTTAGTGCTGTGGTTGGCCAACTTGTGTCTGTCTCCTGCTGCAATCATAGTGAAGGTTATGAAATAGAAGACAAAGTCTATTGTTAATCTACTTCTTTAGTTTTAGGCCCTAATGATCTATGCTATCAGCAGACTTACTTGCTCTGTAATCAATATTGCCCTTACCTACGCATTTCTGTAATGCCACAGTTATTTTAGCACAGATACAATCTGTCTATTGTAATAAAGATGTTCCACTAAGAAAGCACTCTTTTTTTTTCTCTCTGTTTGTGCAATGTTTATGAGGTCTAAATTCCATGTTATTTTACCCAGAATCAATCCCTAGGCTGCCTTGTATAATCAATAAAGGATAGCTTCTCTGTGTAACCATATTTTCTAGCTTAGCAGTACCTGAAGATGATCTCAGCTCATCCTGCTTTTAATCACGAATGTTTCATAACAGATGAACTTTGAACTCTCAGGAGTCATTGGAGAATGGAGCTGAATGATATTCTGTGCTCTTGGGAAAACTGATTTCTTCTTACCACATGGGAACATGTAAGTAAAGTATATTTATTCTCTATTTCAGTCATTGTCTCACAGCCCAAGCACTAGTCTCAGTTGGAAGCTTGATGGCTTGCCAGAAGAATTTGTTACTGCAACATGATGCTATAGTCTCCAGGTACTGTTGTCCTCTTTTATTATCACTGTTGCCTGCAGGTCCACTTCAAGGCCGATCCAGACAGTTCAACAGTCCTGTCATGAGTTATTTCCTGATGATGCAGTTCAATGACCTCACCAGCACCTGAGGAGAGTAGCTCATTGCTGGGGTGGGATATCTGCTTGTTGATGTTAAAACAGATTTCTTCTACCTGTTCTGGTGAAATGGCGAAAGAGTGCACTGTGTTGCAAAATGAAAACATGTAGCGCTTAGTGACGCTATATTTTCATGCATGTGTGTGAAAGCTAAAGTGGAGTGGCTATGGAGCATTTTTCTCACTGAGCATTTTTTTAAGCACATGTAGCTACCTATAGACAGTCCTATCTGAGGACTCAATGGGATTTGGTATCCAGGGCTTTTTACAGAGAGGGGGGTTGGCTGTGATCCATTTGTCTATGCACATGGTTCTCAGTTTTGGTTGACCTAAGGGCATGTGTCCAAATTTTAGGACTTTCAATTGACATAAATACCATATAGGTGAGCAACAGATGCAAATTCTTCTCCTTCTAAAGATTCTTGACATAAAATTAGAAGCCAACAGATTCATTCATTATTTCAAAAGGTGGAGAGGTCAGCAGTTTGATGCCAAAGTTCTGAGATACAGTGCCTAGTGATCATGGATGTTTGGTATCAATTAAAAAAAAAAAAAGGCGAATGTTTTCAGTCACACAATCAATCTCTTTCTGTCTCCAAGTAAAATGTGGTGACCAGATTTTCAAAATCTGCTTGGCTCTTTTGATAATCAGGCCCATAAACACCAAAGACAATATTTCAAGAGCTTGTGTAAGCAAAAATAACCATTTAAGCATCATCTAAATTCCAAAGTGGTAGAATAAGTATAAATGTTCAGTTTGTTGTCAATATACTGCAAAAACCCCACCTCCATAATGATAAAAATGCAACAAAATTGCTTCCTTCTGCTAAACTTCTTTTGGACCAAGAATGAGTCTAATTTCAAGATGTTGTCACGTCCTGGTTGGAGGTTGCTGTTTGTTGACAATGAAACTGGTTTCCTACTTCTTAATAGGAACCAGAAAATTATCTGCGCACATTGAAACCAAAACTAAAATAGGCAATCTGTTAAATTAACAAAAGCCTTTGAAGCATGGTTGCTGAGTTTTGATTCAGCTCTGTTTTTCTTTCCTTTTGCCTTCTTTTTGCTGGCTTAGTTGAAGCAGACTTCTCATGTTCATCAGCTGGGTTTGTGGAAAAAGGCACTATTTCTATGAACAACTCATTCCATTGAAAACCCAAAATGTTTGAGCACATGAGCTCTTTTGTACATTGCGTAGCTGTCCTTTGAGGGCTAAATGCATCCAGTGCAAGCACTTTCCTGATGTTACTCTCCTGCTGCTCTGTGACAGTGACTCTGATTCATCTTCTGTTCTCAAAACTACTTTTAAAACCTTGATGCTAAGGAGTACCACCTCTTTAGGGCATCCTGCCAAACAGATTCCTTGGGTGCACTCCTATATAGAACTAAGCTGACTGGGTGGTGGAGTTCTGATCTGGTCACTGAGGATCTTTTCCTCACAAAGGAAAACTTGCAAACAACCATCAAAGTAGTGCATTTGCAGAGGGTTTGTATTTGGAATGAGATTTGTTTCAGGCCTTTGCAAAGTCATTCTTAAATACTGAAAAGAAAGAAAAAACAACAAAACAACAAACCCAGAGGTTTCATTTTCATGATAAGAACTGTAAAAGTATATAACAAAGTGTGGGGTAATATAATCAGACATCCTAACTGGCATAGAATGAGCCAGCTATTCCTTTAAAAAAAAATATTATTTTTAATACTGTTACATCCATCTGTCCTGAGAAAAATCTGACGAGAATTTTTCCTGGTTCGCTTCATGTCTTAGACTCTAGGAGAAAACCCGAACAGCTAGGCTTTTTTTGTGTGTGGGCTAGGCTTGTCTGGGCATTTGGTTCACATATGTCTCATAAACAGCCCCACCCCCACCTTCCTCCCTGTTTTTTGACATACTTTGTTGTTGCATGTTTTCAGTGGGAGTGTCTGCTATCTCAACTAAGAGTATAGTATTGGAAGATCTGCTATTTAGTTTGCTACACTACTCAGCCATGAGTAGTAACAGGGAAATGATGCTCTTGTTTGTTTTAAAGAAACACTGTACAGGGTGCTAACAACCTTAATATACAGGCATTTAAAAATAGACTTCCCATTCAGACTGTAACTTTAATAGAGCATACCTATAAAGGGATGGGGCTTAGATCCTTGTATTCCTCCCCACAGCAGCACCATTTTGTTTTGCTTCAGGTGCAAAAAAAAGGTTTTACAAAGAGAGAAGGTTACCTCAGATAAAGTGTAAATCTTGGGTGTTACAGCTCTGTTTTACCTTCCAACGGTGGCCATTAGGATGAACACATGTGAGAGCATTGAGATAGGACCACCAAACACCCAAGTGTAACTTTAGATACTCCAGAGTATTAGAAGTATTCATAGTGCTAAACCCACCCTCTGTTAGTCTGAGCCACCACAGTGGTGTCCTTCCTTTTTTTTGACAGGGGGTCCAGCCACACTGAAAAAATCTCATCTGACAGTGAGAGAGAGAAAGGCAGGAGCAGAGCCTGGCAAAAGTTCCTGCAAGGTATAATCGACTGTTTTCTGACATGCATAAATTAGTAAATTAGTAAGAGGAATTACACTGTGCTGCACCTGAGAGCAATTGCATCTGCACATGCCAAAATGGATTCAGCACTCTTTTAGACTATTTGTTTTGCATCCATCACATTAAACTCAACTTAACTTTCCCTGCGCAATAACATGCAGGGGTTTTATGCTATCATGGAGTTTTTCGTTTTTAACACAAGATTTTCTTGAAGCCCAGGGGGCATGTTTTTACCTGTTTGAATTTTTTTGGTTTTGTTTTCTTTTTATCTTTTTTGGTTTGTTTGTTTGTTTTCTTTTTGTTTTGTTTCACTTTGAATGGTGGATGAAAGCGACCAGGGGAGGTTGAGAGTTTTATAACCCTACTTCCAGGTAGACATCTGCATTAGCATATATACAGCTGTTTATCTAAGAAATCCTGTACTAGCTTGGAGGGCAGAGGTTGTTTGCACTGAAGAAAGAATCTTATTTGGGATCTCAGAAAGTGTTGGGGGTAGTAAAAGGAATGATGGCTCTCAACCTGGAAGATGAATGAAAAAATTACACTTCCTTGAAAGCATGAAGAAGGTGGGCTATACGCAACTAAAAGTGGTGTTTCTCTTCTGACAATCTTCAATGTTACAGAAATAAAATTAAAAAAAAAATAAAAATGTTTGCAGTTCTGACGAATGGAAAGTGCAACTGTTTGACTACCTGTGTTACTTTGAGAGAGTTCTTTGCCTTATTACTCAGCTGCTGTTCACCCCTGCTCCTCCGATGGCATGCTTGCAATAATCATGGCAAGGCAGTGCAGAAGAGTTGCAGTGTTATCAGTCTTCAAGCAGGGGCTTCTCAGTTGGAAGAGGGAAGAGTGATCTTTCAATGTGCTGTGCTCAGACTACAGCACCAAACAAGCAGTTTTTCTGAGGGGAAGCTTCTCATCCCTTTATTTACGAGTGTCATGTTTTCTCTTTCAGTCTGAAGAAGGTTGTATTTGGTCTGTATAACACAAAGATAAGATGTGAAACACAAAGCACAAAACAGCACTGAATACTAAAGTGAATGAAGTGAAACTCCAAATTGCTTATTAGGGAATAGTTGTTTATACCATGAGTAAACACTGCGTGGTGAGATAAAGTTTCAGGTGTGAATGGCCCCCTACAGGACTTTTAAGTCATTTTCTTTTTGCGTGTTTTCTATTTATGACAGTGAGCATGCATGTATCCAAATTTCAACATCCGTGTTTCACATTTTCAAGTAAAAATATTTCTATCACTTCCACATCAAAGCTGAACAGAGAGGCTGAACTTGGTGAACTCCTTACCAGTGATTAAGTGCCATAAAAAAGGGGAGATAATTTCCGTGACACTCTACTTGGTTCTAACCTCAGTATACTCCTCTGCAGTATATAAAGGGATTAGTGAAACTTTAAGAAATTGTTTTCATTCTACCAGTATTACACAGCTTCACTTAAAGTTGAAGAGCTACAGAGGGCCTGGGAGGGCTCTTGATAAAATCCACCCTCAGGGAATACTGTCTACTAATTAAAGTCTGTATTCACAGGATGTTTACAAAGAAAGAAAGTGTGTAGAGCTTGGAATGGGAGAAGCTGATGGGAATTTCAGGAAAAGCTGATGAAAAAAAAGCTGCAAATGGGTAGAGAAAAATGGCAAAGTTGTATAACCTTAATTTACCACATATATTCTTAATCCTGCTTGAAAAATCAGATTTTAAAAAAATTTTATTTCCTTTACTGTATAGAAACAGAGAGGGAGAATTATTGTGTGGGAAGAACAGTTGTAGTGGGGAAAGAAGAATTTATTTCTATTCCATCCCCTTTAAATTGAGGTATTAAGTATCCTTGAACACAAACCTACTTACAGGAAATGGTGGTGAATTGTTGTTGTGGGACTAATAAGAAGAGATGACTTACCAGCCTCCTAAGCTTTTTCTCCATGGCAAAAAGAGTTGTAAGCGAACAATATTGGTTAGCAAAACTCAGGAAGTGGAAGAGATCTCCCTCTGAGTTTGGAGAGCTTTGACTTCCTTTGGAGAGTAGAGCATAAAACAGTGGACAGAAAATAATGCAAGATGTTGCTGCAGGCACCTAGTTTGCTACACATGATACAGGTGAAGAAGAGGAATGAAATCTGGATTAAGATTTCTTAGCCCTTCAGTTCATTAATTCATATCACAAGGTGAGTTGTGGGAAAGTATGAAAGCTGGATGTGGTTATGATTGCTCTAACTCCAAATTAGAGCAGTAGTGTGGTCATGCTACGTGAGTTTGCAAGGAAAAAGGGCATAAAAATTCAAAGGTAAAGTTTTAAAAAGTTGAAAGTAAATCAGGTATACCCCAGCCCACAAGTATCTTAACTATTTTTGTTAGCTGAGTCTTCCTTTCCTTTCCTTTCTAATAGAAATCCTAACAATCTACTTAGAAGGGATTGCCTTAACAGAGATAGGCTGCCTTACGCCCACATGTCTTGAAAATGTGTTCCTCCTCTGGCAATGAGATGACAGACCCTCAAAGGATGTTATGCGGCACAATTGCCTTTCTAAAAGGTGACATGTTGGGGGGATATTTAAAGAATGGTTCATAGGGATTTAACTGAAGGATTCCCACTGATGTTGATTTACCCCCTGCAATTCTGACAGGGTAGATTAGACCACATTGGGGAAAATAACATTCATGCTCAGTCAATCACAAAAGATCATTTCTAGTGTGTCACTCCTGACAGGAGACAGTAGGTATTAGCCATTGCGATCCCAGTTCTGTTGATTTGAAGCTTGTTAAGCTGGTTTTATATTCATTGAAGGAATGCTTGTGGTAACAAGCAACTAAGCAGAAGCCCTGTGATCCTGTAGCTAGGGCTCATAAAGGAACTAAACCATATCTCTTCAGCTTAGTGCTGAGAGAGAGGGGCATTTTTTTCCCGGAGTTTATTTGTTAAAAAAAAAAAAATCCAATTTAATCAGTTTAGAGCTGTCCAACCGTGTTCATACATAGCACGATGGTTTGGGCTGGGTCCAGCATTCCTTCCTTGCTTCTCAAAACAGCAGACATGTTTACCAAGTCCCTGAGGTAGTTAATCCCTCTCCCTTAGTTGTAGAGAGGGTGGTGGATCTCTGATTTCTTCTTCTTGCCTGCCTGACTCATTCTCCCACGCTTATTTTTTTAGCATTTCCTGTTTGCTTTTCTTCTGCTGCCAGATACTAAAGAGTTAAAACTCTCTGAATCCACCTCAGTCTCTCTTTCCAATGATGGGGGAAAAATAAATGTTCTGTTATTTTACTTAACTTGAGATATGCCACAAAGGTTGCAGGAAAATACAGTAAGTGACAGCATCTTTCATGTTATTCTGTCATTTTTCTGAAATAAGAAAATTTCAAGCATTATGAGTTAGAAACACTGACTCATTGCCAATAGAAACAAACAATTCCAAATGTCTGACTAAAAACAAAAATTAAAAAAAAATTAAAATAAAAAAATCCCACAATCTGGCTGCTACTGTCAAACAGCAGAAAATAACTTGCTGATAATACGCCTGTATGTCCTGGCTTTCTGAAAAGAAATGCAGTCAGTCTTAGAGTCAGTATGGACTGTAGTTTTTTTCTTACTGTAAAATTTAAAGAAACACATGAAGAAAATGCATAATATTATTGCATTACAGTAGAGTATGTGTACTTGTGAAACAAAATATATTTTGAAGTGAAGGTCAAATGTAAAAGAACAGTCAAAATATATCTTAAAGACAAAATAAAATTTATTTATGTCCAGAAATTCATGCTCCATTGCTTCTCTATATTTTATTATGCTGAGGCTAAGTACTGGAAAACATTCCCATGTACAGTTTAATAAGTAAATGAACAGCCAATAATGACAAAGCTAGCTTGACTCTCTTTGTCTAGATAACTGGAAAGAATTAATTTTGCACTTCGAATCACCATATCTGAAATAGAAACAAATTGTCTCCCTCACAGAAATAATTTGAAGTAGATCATTTATATAACTGGTTTTTGTGTGTGTGTTTGTTCAGGTCAGGATTCTTTGTTTCCTTCAGTGGAACCTGTTTGCCAGTTTTCAATATTTATTGCCTGAAGGCATTAATCATAAACCATTTTCTGCGAGTTGTTGATGTGCAAACAGCCAAATTTTATGTTGTGTTATTTAGCTGTAGCTGATCAGAAACTCACATGATACAATTTCTATTTCTGGACTAAATGACCATGCACGCTCTGCCAGGATGAATATTTGCATGGGTGAATTGAAAATCTTATTTCTATGTATACTTACTTGAAATTCACTTCCACATGTGTGCAAGAAAATGGTATTCTGGGAAGGTGAACACAATGGGAAATACATTTAAAAATGAAGTTTTTTGCCTTGATCTAGAATTGACACTACAAAATTAATTTTAAGAGAAGAATAATAAATATGTATCTGTTTACTTTTGAGTGGTGACCAGATGTTCTGAAGTATACACTTCGTAATGTATTTTTCTTGACCTTATAACTTCTTTTCATGGGATCAATTAGATTTCTACAGGTTTAATGCTTTGCTCTTGATTTTAAAGAATTTTAAAAGCATTCTTGGCTGCATTTGTAGATATATTCTCATATGTTCTTACTTCTTCTGACTTTTGCTCCTGTAGTAGAAATATCAGCCAGCTGTAAAAAAGCATGCAAAAATGATGCCCTTCCTTACTGATCTGAATGTTTTATGTAAGAGAGGTTTTACTTTTAGCTGTTCTGGTTAGCTTTTTTGTGAGTTTAAACTTGAGCTTTTAATACATAGTCCCTGTTGCATTTTCAAAACCATCCTTCATTGACTTGGAAATCAATAAACCATACCTAAAAAATCTGACCTGCTAATGAATCAGGATCTGCTCAAACTGCTGTTTAAAGCTGTGGAAATTTTATATTGAGTCCAGGAGTTATTATTTAAATATTGGTTAGTTAACAGGTCATATTCTTTAGAATGGTATTATTAATTTCAACAGCTCTATTGATTTCCTTCCTATCAAATATGGATTGATAGCAAGACCAGTGTTGTTGGTTTAAATGGATCCAGCAACTTGGTTTGTTAAAAATATTGTGAAAAATATGTACTGTTAATGTGTAATAAATCTTGTATTAATGACAATTTTATTGTTTCACTTAAAACCTCTCAAATAAAATGTTACAGATATGAACATAGGCTTAAATAAAAACTATAGTTTTGACCTAAGCAATATGTGACATACACTCCATAATGTTCAGCAGAAGATGAACTCCAAATATTACAGTTCTATTGACAGGTTTTTTTTGTTTCAAAATTGAGCTGGAAATCTTTGAGCAGTACACTTCTGTATGACTGGCAGTGTGCACTCGCAGCCCAAAAAGCCAACTGTATCAAAAGGAGCGTGACCAGCAGGTTGAAGGAGGTGATCCTGCCCCTCCACTCTGCTCTCATGAGACCTCACCTGGAGTATTGTGTGCAGTTCTGGTGTCCTC
>JBCJKH010067697.1:0-10216 GCA_039877255.1 Loriculus beryllinus | reverse complement strand
TATCTAGTTGGGCTGAAATTACAAGAAAAAATTACTAACCCCCTACTATTTCTTATCTCTTTGTCCAATAACTAGTTCATGTCTGAAAGTGTATCCTCAAGTAGTGTCTGTGCCCAAGCATATCCATGCTAAAGTATAGCTGCTTTGCCAACCCTTAAAAGGAACCATTGTGTAGCTTGTTATGGCATTATAATTCAGTTTATCTCTAGTGTTGCTTCTGTTCAGAAGGTTATGGTGAAATTGGTATTCCATGAAGGCTGAGCATATAGGTAATTGCAGTCCGTGAAGGCTGAGCATATAGGTAATTGCAGTTACTTTTATTCTTTACATTGTGGTGTAGTCGTTTGTTGAAGAATTTTTGTTTGTATAGGAAACTTGTCAGGCCACAAAATATTTTTTTACAGAGCTTTTGTGCAAATAGTTATATAGGATCCTAATGTAACCAGAACATGGGCTTGCTGCTGAAGTATAAAAGAATATGTAATAAAAGCACACTGTTCTCTTTATATAGATGTTGAGCAACCTGCTTCTGTGTACTCTGCTTTGAGCAGAGAGAGACTAGATAATCTCCAGAGGTCACTTGCAACTTCAACTATTCTGTGATATAGATACAGGTATCAACATGAAGTAATATAAGGAAAAAATTATGAAGTAATATAAAGAAAAAATTAGACCCTCTGACTGTTGTAATATGTGTTCTTTGCACAGTGCATTCCTTACCAGCCAAACCAGGTATTGTAAGATACAAAGTTAAAAAAGGGAGATATGAAACACAAAAGGAAGAGTTGGCAGATACTTACCTTCTTCATTACCTTCATTATCCAACATAAAATTGTCTACTTCCTTTGAAATGCAGATTTTGCTCAAAAGAGGAAAAAGAAGAGAAGCAGCATTTAAGTCATATTCAGGTTGATGTGAATTTTTTTAAAGGAACACATAAAATACCTTGGAGGAGGGGTGCATGTTAATTTTAGGTTTGCATAGGCTGTCTTTTGATCTACAAGAAAGCTGCTAATTTTTAGCAACCTTTATCGTTGAGTATTGTAGCTAGGACTGATGGTTACTTGGTCACTTTATAATTGCAGAGACTTTATTCACAAGGGGGATGGATTCTGCTTGCACTTGTATAATTCACAATTAAAAGAAGAATACAGAAAAAAATTACTCTGATTTCTCATAGTAGTTAAATAGTTATGCTAGTGTTTAATTTGGGACACTAGCTAACTGGCTAAATAGCTTCTTAGTTTGGTGTTTGGTTTTTGTTGGTTTGTTTTGTTTTTTTTTTCTTTTTTTAATCTACATTCAGTTTAATCTACAATCAGACTCCTGTAAGTCAGTGGATGAGAATTAAATCAGCCCCTTTTTCTCACCTTTGGAGCTTGTGATTTACCTTCAACCTCTGCTCTTACTGTTCCTCAAGCTCTTTTTCACTGTGAACATTCATGTAATTCCTAGTTCAGGTTAGTGTGGTGCTAACAAAGGTAGATTCTCTGCCTAGCATAATACATACCTTTCCTTCAGGCTGACTGCAGACTATGGTTTGTGTGCTACACCTTTTTTTCATTTTTGTAGTAACCACTGAAGAAGTTGTTTTCCCCAGCTGTTTTAACACTTCTTCCCTCTCTGCTTTATCCCCTGTGATTACTGATTCTCCACTCTGCTACTCCAGTGAGCACATCCTAACCTGTTTCAGCCAAAGCAAGTTAAACTGGACAAAGTTACATTTTTTTCTCACGAGCTTCATTTTGACTGGAAAAAGTCAAAAGATCCACCTGTCTGAGGAAATCTTAGGGTGCAGTATTTTCTGATGTGAAGGGAGCGGAACAGAATGCAGATGTGGGGTATGGGGATAGTCAGAGAAAAATCTGAGCCATAGTAGTTAAGGCTTGGGGATATCTATGCTGTCATCAAGGGACAGAAAATTATTTGAAATGGTGAATTGCCTTTAGGTGACTGTAACTGAGGTAGGAGAAAGACTTTTGATTTAGCTGGAATTGAGACACACATGTTCTTATCACTGATACACTTTAAGTATACATGGGAAAGTCTGTGCCCTCTCTCTTCTCTAACTTCCCCATCTGTAATATAAAATGGTATTTACCTCTCAGGAACTTTATTGGAAATAGTTTTTCTCACAGTCAATAAAGTACATAGGTGTCACTGCTGAACAAGTCTGCTGTTGAACTGAAAACTAATTCTGTTCCATAAATTTGGCATTACATACATGGCTTTATCTAAGAACTGAATTTTTTCTTAAGAAAGCTGTAATAGTGTTTGAAATTAAAATACTACTTGTCTCTCACAGCTGTCTTTGTAGAATGAAGTATTTTAGTGAATATAGGTAACATTTGCTGTCCCATGTCTTTGCTGAGAGTCTGCACCAACTCAAATCTGTTATGATTTCATGTAAACCAGTGATGAGAGCTGGAGAAGAAAGAAATATGAGTACATGATGTATTAACATAATAGCAATGAGGGGCAACTCTGGTGGAGGAGAGAGTTGCTTTCTTGTGAAATGTTAGTCCTATTTTTATATTGCCTTTTTTTTTTTTCTTTTATTTTTCCAACTAAAAACAAGATAGGCAAGTTATTTTTAGGATACACATGCAGGTGTGTAGGGTGCCTGGTCACTAGCGTCTGCTTGCATAACACTGAATTCTGTAATAATTTTCCATGACATCTGATCTTAGTACAACAGAGTAGTGAATAACTTGATGAAAATACTCATTATATTCTCTACTAGGGAAATCACAAACCCTTTTCACAGATTCTTGTATTTATAACTATGTATTGATTACACTTCTTTATGCTAAATAGGAAAAGGATTATACTATATTAGCATAAATTGCTTTGCCAAAGTGGAAGCTTTACTGGGATATATTACACTATGACACATTCACTATTCCATAAATATGTTCCCTTTGGCTAGACTTACATTCTGTATTAGTTCTGATCTTCATTTCTTTTGGGTAATAACTGACACTATGATAAACTGATAGATGTGAAATAATTCTTGCCATACTTTGGCTCTCTGTTTCCATAGATAAAAAGCATGATTCTTGCACATCAGAAACTTCTGTAATAGATTGTTTTAAATTAGTGTCATTTAAAGATGATGATAGTTGATAGAATATTTTAACTTTCTTAATATATACTGGTCTGACATGAATATTTACTGTGTTGATTGGGGTAAACTCCTAAGTGGCTAGCAACAGAGAGTAAGCTCTTAGCAGTGTACTGTTATAATATCTTGTGATAACAGCTAGCCTGATGGACCAGGAAAATGCTGAGTAAATAGGTGGCCCTACTTCTTGTATGGAGAGCTAATATAAAATGTAGTAAAAGGTATTTGCAAGGCTAAGAAGGATTTCAAAACTGAAATTAAATCTACTCTCAGTCCCTGATCAGAAATCCTTATTTTGTTATATACTTTTATTTCTATATGTATTTCTTATTATGTGCATTTGCATGTAACCATTATACTTTAGTAATTTAATATAATCAGTTTCATGCTGATGAGCTTTCAGAGCTAGTCTTAGCCTACCCCAGTTGGGTTAGAGTGCAGTATCTCAACATTTGTCCCAAAGACAGGAAGAAAGAAGAGGAGAGATTAATCTGGTTTCCTATCTGAATCAACAGAATTCATAAACTTTAATGCTGGTAAATATATAAGGTGGGGGATTTTTAAGTAAAAAATGATGAGGATTTAACATGTGTAATTTTCTGGAGTCTTTACTCAGGAGCAGGTAGCTAGGATGAGGGAGGTAGAGTAACCAAATCCCTTACCAGCTCTCAGTTTGCTACTGCAAAACCAATACCAGTCATATGACTGTCAAAGTAGCATAGCCACAAAAAGAACCTCTCAGAAAGTTTCAGAAACAAACAAACAAGCTAATGTGTTTATCTATCATGCCAGTATTTCTTCATGTTTATATGTAGAATAAAAACTAAAAAGTCGTGTCTTATTTCCTCCTCTACCCCCTTAATCTCTCTCCACTTCTTTGGCTAAAGCTGTTGCATGCTGCTGTGTAAATCATCCAAATCTTTTTAGTGATGGTGTTTGAAGTTTGATGACAGTGATGTGAAATGTGATGGAAGTGTAATATTTGTTTCTATGTTGTGACCCAGAAGATAAAAGATAATAATCTAGTTCATAAAAAATCACATGCTTTACTTTCTCTTATTCTGTGAAGCTAAAGCTTACACTGTTTTATTTTGCTATTTTGTATTGTTTTTTATTCAACTTCAGCAAAAACCTGGCCTTCATTTTCTTATTTAAATAAGAAAATGAAAACCAGTGATAAGTAAGAGACAAAAGAGTGACAGTGTGAGCCTGAGACAAATTTAATTTTGTGTTCTGATTGAATAATTTCATACCAAAGCATCTAACATGTTAGCTGAGTGTGGGAAACAATCACAGCTGGTTTGTATATGTGAGGTTGGAGGAAGCATTTGGATAAACCCATATGATCACACTTCTAATTTTATTTGAAAGACATACAGGTCTGGCTGGACATTCTTTAAGCTGTCAATCATTCCAATCTGTTTTACAATTGCAGTGAGGAAAGAATTGATATAAGAAGCTGTCTGTAGTCAGAATTTCATCTTAGGGGTTAAGGTAGAAGGCTGATTACATAAAGAAATAATCTACAAAGTTGTCTGCCGAGTCTTTGATCTGTGGATCTTGCTTTTTCCTCTGTGGCATGTCTCCTAAAATCATGGCAAAATATGCAAAACATATTGTATGGATCAGAAAAGATGAATTTGGTATAAATATTGTTGTTTCAATCTCAGAGAATTTTTACTAAAATTGACTTAAAAATTCCTTTATATTATTTCCCATGGTTTTTCAGTCAACAGCTGAATTATATCAACATCAGTGGCCTACCTAACACAACTATGCAAAATGACAAACATGAAATAAAAATATAGATGAATCCTGTGTGCCCCCTGATGCACAAAAATGTTATAGCTGGGATGAAGTCTAGTTACAGCTTTAAGGTTCAAGGGAGAGTTCTTGCTGTGCTCTAAATCCCTGGGAGACAAGGATGTTACATTAATTTGTTCTCATGGCTGAGATAGTACTTGAATCTGTTTCAACATGATCAGGAACTTATTTGGAACACTTTTACTCTTCAGGGCAAAATACTTCAGCTGAGAACTGTACAGAAGGCAATCTTAAAGTCTTCTGGAGTCTTGTTTACAATGTGGAATTGGTGTTCTTCTCTAACAATATAATCTCCTTGTAGACACACATAAACATGTCTGTAACTAGGCATACATCTTCCTTGTTGCAGCATGGATCTGTTACTTTAAAATGTAAGATTCCATGCACCCTATAAATCTCATTAGCAAGCTCTTCCAAATGGCCATATACAGTTGCAGAAGGTGATAGGTATACAGGTGTGTCAGGTGAGGGCATCAAGCTAGAGGGATAAACTTGAGGGAAAAGAGGGAGAGGGGTCTTAAGGTGAAGCCCAAAATAGTGAGCATCTCTTATGTCATAGTAGACTTGACAGGTCTTTTCTTTTGTTCTTCTCTGTTCCTCCTCTTCAATATAAATAGAAGGAAGACATGTATTGCCCAAATCATTAACAGACCTCATAGGGGAAATCACATTTTAAATCCCTTGAGAACTGTTTCAGAAGTTTCTTCAGCAGTCTTATAAAATTGCTGAGCAGTGCAGAAATACTTATACTGCATATCAATTTCCTCATATCATCTCTACATATTTTATACTTCCAAAGACAACCAAATATGGGAAAATATTATAAACTGTATGCTTTTCTATTTTTATAATAGGAAAGTATTTCTCAATTTTTTAAATCTCATGACTTGTTATGTACCATAAATCTTCATAAAAATGTAATTGCATGTAATTTATGCACATTGAGTATTAGATGTTGCACACAGTTTAACTACATAATTAATCAATGAATCAGACTGATTTTTTCTGCATCTGTTATTGGAGTAAACATACTGAAGCAGCTATACTTATAATCCATACATATGCCAGATAAACATTTGGAAGAGGAGGCTGGTGTGTTTCAAATTTACAAAAGAGATTATTTTTCTCAACATGTTTTCCTGTTTATTAAACCATAAGGATGTTATATCATTTGGAGTCAAAGGAATGAACTGTTGTAAATACAGTTTAAGATTTCATCAGATATTAGCAATAGACCTAGGCTAAATTGAATGTCTGGGAATAATTCCAGTTTTAACAAATCATGCACCCATTCTATAATTTTTCACTGAAAAGTAACAGGAAACAAGAAAACTTAACTTATGAGTTTATATTTTCAACAGGTCTTGGAATTTTTAAGTGGCAAACATGTTTTGTAGGCTCAGAAGCCATTGACCAAAATCCTTTTTGAATTACAAATTATTTTGAGCTTGAAAGGCTGTTGTTAGGGAAATGCAAGGCTGTGAATGCTAATTTGGGTCTGCTTTAGCTATTAAGAGCTGTAGCTTGAGCTGGACACATATTCTTTGAACAATTCTTTATTATAAATGTGTGAATGCAACACCTGTGGGCTATGCTAATGAAGGTTACTGTCAAGTTTAATAGACAAGGTTAGCAAGCAGACAATATTTTTGAAACAGCTAAACAGATCTCAAACTGGTACAGTTGCAAGGTTGTCTAGAAATTAATGTCTTCTGTTTTGTAGAAGAGCTTCAAGATACAAGTTTTGCTGTAAAGTCTGGTGCAATAATTTGGCTGGTTTTCAAAGCGATAGATGAGAACTATTAGGACAGGTTGATAAAATCACCACTTTATAAGACATTTCTAAATACAATGTACACATTTGCATGCAATGTTTATTTGTAAAAAATTGCTGAATTTCAGTAAACAAAGGTTTAAATGTTTCATGCTTTGATATTGTATTCAAAATGTGCTCAACTGTGGCAGCAACAGTCTGATAAAAGGAAATTTTAGAACAAAATTGCAACTTTTCTTTGAAATGTAAGGTGTTTCACACATTGAATAAATAGAACACATAATGATGTTTGAACACTGTGAAACTTTTAGTTTGGAAGTTAATGGTGAAAAAATGCAACCTTGAATATTTGCAAAAAAATGCTCATTAAAACTACAGAGATGGTAAACAAGTGGTGGAAAAAAGGCCTTTTGTGATTAACATTCTCAGGTTTCAACTATTACTGTAATGTTCATGATATGATCACGGGTTATTTTTCGAGACTCAATTAAAGCAATTGAATTGAAAAGCAATAGGAAATGCAATTCCTATTGGAAACCTGCTGAAGGAAATGCAAAGATGTCACTGATTTAAGTTGGCTTTGATTTGAAGCCTTATTGGCTACTTGTGATTATTATTTTCAGTTTTAAGAATCTTATTTCTAATGATAGACTTTTCAGAATGCAATTCCTTGCCCTTCTTGTGGTTATTTTGCATTGCTATTCATTTGGCCAGTACTACATCTTCTTTTCTTCCATTTTAAGGTTCTCAGGGCTTAATAAAGGTCTGTTCATTTATATTTTTACTATCTATCACAGTATCAGTTTCAGGAAAGGTAAGAAATATTTATCTCTCCAGCCTGGATTGGATTCTTCATGTTGTTGAGAAGCGCTTAAGAAGCCCCTGAGCTTTTTTGAGGATAATTTCTTCAGAATAGGCACTGTAATAAGTTGCATGCACCCAAGAGTCTTGTGAAGATCCAGAGCAAAGAATGTGTGGTTGGTGTAGAAGCTGAGGCATTCTAGAGTTGGAAAGCACAAGGGCAGCTCAAAACTGCTAAGATCTGGGAATGCTTGTGGCAGGCAGCAGGTAGCCCAGAACTGAAAGCTGGTAGAGTCTTAAGCTCCCATATTCTGTTGCTTTCAGGGGGCACATGTGAGATCAGGGAGGGAGGGGAGCACAAAAGGCTTTACTGTCTTTACTCTGCTCCTTAGACAGTAAAGAAAGAATATGAGATAGCAAATACGTTTTTTGCCTGAATTAGTAGCAAATTATCAAAGATTACTTAATGACCAAATTTAAATTTTAGTGTAAGAGTTTGTCACAGAACCAGCCATAGAGCAGTATGCTAACATAACTGTCTTTTTGGGGAGTATGTTTTCTAATGTTCAGGTTGCTCAAATTTTTATCTCTGTGTATGAGATCTTGAACAGAAATAGGGCAAATAAAGCATTATTATTGTAGAAAGCAATACTCCTTTCTTTGAGGATCATGGCAATGTTTCACATCTAAATACAGAAGTAGAAGAAAAAGACATTAAAACTTCTTTTCCTTTTTTTTTCTTGTTTTTGTTGTTTTTTTTTTTTTTTTGTGGTTGCTTTAAAATTTCAAAGATTCTTCAGTTTGGTAACAGGATAAGAAAAAAGGAAATTTTCAAAACAGTTATGAAAATCTTGTGATTGATTGTCCGTCTTGAGGGTAACTGGAGCAGTTTGGATTATTAATATGGCAAATAACAGAGTATTCTTTTCTTTGAGATACTACATGAAGGTTTTCAGAGTGCATGAAATTTAGTTCTACTTTGCAGTGGGAAATGGCAAAGTGTGCCAAACTGATCCATGAAACAAATAAAATAAAGCCCTTAAATGAAAACTTTAGCTTATAGTATTTGCAGGGCAAGCCAGTTACTTGATAACAGTTAGTGGCAATAAATTAGTTTAAAATGCATTACAGATGGGATCAGCATGCTTCTCTTTGAGTTCTTGGATTGGATTTGTGCCTAGAGAGATATGGTGACATTTTTTCAAGAACTGGGTTATAATGATTTTTGGCTAGAAGTAGTTTTTATTTTAAGAAGTACTTTAATTGTCTCAACACCATACCTTTATTATGCTGTTGTGAGATCCAGGAGAGGAGAGAAATATAAAAATATATAAGCAGTAAGTTTGGCAGGATAGATTTGAGTAGTAGAAGTTTTTGATAGTCCTTCCTCCATCAAAATACTTATAGGGATGCAGTTATGTCACAAAAGGGCTTTTACAGGCTGAGAATATTTCAACTTAACAGGGATAAGCTGAGTCTTTAAGAGCACATTAGTATGATCCTGTAAACTTCACCTAAATTAGAATGATTTTTGTACATATCATGAGTCTTATTAACCAAAGTGAAGCCTGAGATACACTCAAGAAGTGTAGATTTTCTAACATGGATGAACATCCATCTTTGCCTACAGTGATAACCCTTTTCTGGAAAGGCTGTGATATCTAAAATATTTTGATATAATCATTTTTGTTGGTCATCTTCAGGCCTGGAAAGTATTTCAGTTGTTACTGAACAAGAAAAGAATGCATGAAAGGTCTGAGAAAGAAGTAAATCAGCTGCAATGGCCACAACTAATGAGAACAGAAATTTTAAGTTACTGTTTAATGTCTGAAGGAAAATTCTATTCACAGAAGAACTAAAAAAGACATGAATTGAAATTAGTTTCTTAGGTAGACATTAGACTAAGATTAAAATTGAAAAGAGAAACATATATTTGAGCAATGAGCTGTGACAGCTGGTGATACTGTTGCCTTTTCTAAGAATGTGAAAGATTATTTATATAAATGGCTTGGCCTAAATGTTCTTCCAGAATTTGTGCCAAATACATAAATTATTCTTAAGATACTTTGGGCCAAACTCTGTCTCATTGGTTGCCTGAGTGGCTCCTATTGATTTTAATGAACATTGCATATGTTAATTCAAGCACAAAATAGGCCCTGTGATACTGACTCACTGAGGTTAAACCATAAACCAGGTAATTTCTGTATGAATGCATAAGCAAATTTTAGGATAATAGAAGAATACATTTGTCAGATGCATGCAGGCTTTTACAGCCATTCCATTAGGCAATTGTAAAATGCAAGAGAGAGGTATTGTATTTCTTCACAGTAAGACATTACTAAGATATCTATAATAATGAAATCCTGAAATATTCTTCATTCTGCTGTGTATCAAAAACACTATTAAAGAATATTGCACTGTTCCCAAAAAAAGTGTAGTTGTGATTTGATTTTTAACAATTGTCATTTGCAATGAAGACTGTATGTCTGGTTTATGTTAGTTCATGTTCAGACAAATATATTACAGTTACCCTCAGGTGCTTATTTACTAATCTCTAGCCACTTGACCAAAGAAATCAATAGAAAGGATACAATGACTAAGTTTGTTTGAATAAGCAAAAAAAACAGTGCTTTGGTGGTTTCATACATAGACCTAAAAATATTTGAAATGTTAACAGCAATTTAAAATTATCT
>JBCJKH010067693.1:0-11385 GCA_039877255.1 Loriculus beryllinus | reverse complement strand
CAGGTTGCTCCAAGCCCCTGTGTCCAGCCTGGCCTTGAACACTGCCAGGGATGGGGCAGCCACAGCTTCTCTGGGCAGCTGTAACCCCCTGCGAGGGGCTCCTCTGGCAGAGGGGGTAGGGCTGTGCGAGCACACCCGCTCCCCAAGCCCCGCCGGTGCCCGAGTTACCGCTGTAACAGCCCCGACCTCCGGGCACGGCCCACCCCGGCCCTAGCCCCTCACGGCCCTGTTATAAAAAGTTCATCTTGGCCATAATTTAGTTTGATTAATTTTTATTACACTTAATTAACATCGAGAGGCAATAAGCAAGCAGCGCTGGGCGCGCCCGGGAGTCTCCGCTCCACTGCAGACGCACACCGGGATCTTTGAGGTACAGTCTCTTATACTCCTTGGTCCTGAGTTTCTGCCAAGCATGTCGTCTTCTTTTACTCGAATGCCAACGTGGCTCCTTTCCGTTGTTCCTCTCCTGTCGCTGGGGTCTTCTCTCCGGATGAAGAAACATCTTGAAAGGTCATTGCATTTCTTGCTAACGGATTAACAGGAAGATGTCTATCACAAGCTAAACCACCACCCTAGCCTCCGTAAGTTTCATTCCTTATGTGGTTATTGGTTCTTGGTTCCCCAACCCCTTCCTCAAAGCACCCAAGCAGTAAAACAGAGCCACAAAGCACCCTTATTATTTTAACAGTCAAAATGATTGAAGCGGGGACTAGCCTATTCCCTTGTTTCCTCTTTCTCATACACGGTACACTGATCACAGGTGCACCGGGAACAGTGACTCCTAACTTCTTGACACGAATCACTCTCGTATTCTTTACAGCCCGCTCCGGCCCCGCCCCCGGCCCCGGCCCCGGCCCCGGCTCCGGCCCCTCCCCGCTCGCCGCCAGGCACCGGGGACGCGGACGCACGCAGCTCCCCCTGGCGGCGGCGCTCTCTCACGCACCCCCCTCTCCGCGCCCGGGGATTGGTGGAGGATGATCACGCTCTCTCGCGAGATCGCTCCGCGCTTTCGTCGCTCCCAGCAGAGGGGCGGGGCGTTGACACGTGACGTACCGCGGCGTGGCGGTACCGGTTGCGTCTCGGTGTGCCGGCGGTTAGCGGTCGGTGCGGCAAGCGGGAGGGAGGAGCAGGCGGCGACACGGGCGGCCCCGTCCCTGCCCCCTTCCCTGAGGCGCTCCGGTGCGGTCCGGTCCGACCGGGCCCCGCAGAGCGATGATGGCCGCGGCGGCCGACCTGGAGTCCTCGTTGGAGCTGAGCCTGACGGGCAGCGGCGCGCTCCCCGGCGGGCTGCCCCCCGCGCGCTCTCGCATCTTCAAGATCATCGTCATCGGGGACTCGAACGTGGGGAAGACGTGCCTCACATACCGCTTCTGCGCCGGCCGCTTCCCGCAGCGCACCGAGGCCACCATCGGCGTGGACTTCCGCGAGAGGGCTGTCACCATCGACGGCGAGCGCATCAAGGTACCGCCGCGGCGGGACGGGGCGAGGCGGGCACTCGCAGGCCTTCTCCGGCCCTCTGCGAGGCCGCCGGTGGTGGTGCTGGCCGCCGGTGCGGCCTGGTGCTTACCTCCGGCCGCTTCAGGCAGTGCCTCAGCGCAAGGTGCTTGCAGGAGAAAGCAGTCCGGGCCCGGTACAGGGCTCCAGCATCGCTGTAGGCAGCAGCAGGGACACTGTGTGTGCTGACGTACTAGGGCCGGTGAGGCTGCAGTTGACTTGAGAACAGGGTATGCCAGCTGCCATAGCTACCATGCTGCTCGCCGGTGTGGTGGTGTTGCACGGGAGGGCTCGTAGACTCTCCTGTCATACTTCCATACCCCAAAAGTTGAGTGTTGTTCTGTTGAATAGCCCTGAAACTTTGTTTAAAAGTATTTTGCCTTGTTCCTATTGGAAATATTATTCATACGTAGGTTTCTAAAAATTCCTACCATAGCCCAAACCTTTGTGCAGCTTTTAGCAGGTGTTAATCGATAATTTTTCCTTAAAATGGACTTCAGGTTGATTGCATATCTGTGAGTAACTTAGGCTGTGCCTGGTATCAGCAGTTTTTTACCTCCCAGAAATTTTGTTTCTCTGTTTATCAAGGGTTACACCTACTTGGTTTACAAGTCCACAAAGCTATGCAGATACCACTGTAATAAGCATTTTGTTTTACAAATGTCCCGTTAAGAAACTGATTGTTCAGGAGCGAGCTGCTACTGGTCTGGTAGAAGGTGTCCCTGCCGGTGGCAAGAGGTTTTGAACTGGATGAACTTTAAGGTCCCTTCCAACCCAAACCATTCGGTGATCAATGGTAGCAACGTGTTACAGCTTTTATTTATTTATTTATGCAAATAAAATATATATTAAAAAATATATTTGCAAATTAGACTACTGGCTGCTTACAAATGCAGTTTGTTTACTAAGAATAACATGATTTTGAACAGAATCGCCTTCCACTTCAGTTTTACAGTGTGTTTCTATGAGCAAAGTTTAGTAACATGTAGAAAAAGGGAGTAACAGTAGTCTTGGACTTGTATTTTTATTGAATGTATTTGTGACTATCATCATCAGGTTTTGTAATTACAATTTACAGTCATATAGCTAGAGGCTGTAATTTTTCTTGCTTACTTATAAATTAATAAATTGCAGGGGGCATGTAAGTCCAATTGCTTTCCTTTCTCTTGTGCTTTCTTTTTTTAGCTCATCTCCTTCTTTAACTAAAACCAAAAAATGAGTAAGAGTCTTTGTTAATCTTTTTCTTTATAAAACCACTGAAAAGCACTTCTTTGGCTGATGGCTGAGATTCTGTACTCCCTAATCCTTTGCTGTGCGTGATGGAGGAGAGAACCTCCTGAGGAATGTCTTCTTGTCAGCGCCGTTTTATTGACTGGCATTTTCACTATCTCTGGATTATGCTTGGCCTCTGTTGGAGAGAAGTGAAGAAGAATATAGCTTAATCCACAGTTCTGAGATGCTTCACGAAGGTTATTGTGCCATTTTGTTACGTATGTTATGGTAGGTTGTTTTGCTGTGTTCTTGAAAATATTATCTGATCAATATACCAGTTCTAGTTGAGGAAGGCAGAAAACTGAAGGAGGCTCTTTTGACACAGATTGTTTTTGCAGGAAGTTCTGTTTCAGCTTTAAAAGGAATAACCTTTATTGTTATGGCCAGGCCTCCAGCTCTTAGGGGATGCTGTATGTGGTCAAGTATGCACCAGTTTTTTTTGGGGGGAGGGTTGCCACTTCTCGTGCATCTTCACCTTTCTTGGTTGTAGCAGTGAGCTCCAGCAATGCCTGTTGCACCAGGAGAGAGAGAAGCTCAGATGACCCAAATTACTGCCTGTTCTTACTGTGCCCTGAAGGGATTTTTTCCTCTTGCATTGAAGGAGATTATAAAGTAGTGTCTTCTCTTTCTCTCTTCCTCCTTCCTCAGCCAGCTGGATGGTCATTCTTGTGCTGCTACAGTACTGAGCATTTCCTTTGCAGCTGGAAAATGCTGTGTCACTAGCAGGAACACAAGCACAGTTCTTCTTGCTGGGGGTCTCCCACACAGGAATTGTGTAGGAATCCAAGACACAGGGATGAGTGTATTCCTCTGTACCTTGTACAGTAGGCTAACAGCTTCAGATGAAACACTGATGCCTGAATGTGCTGAATAAATTGAACTTTTCAACAATTCTTTTCACTCTTAAGTTTTCCTCTTCCTAAATTGATCTCAGCATTGAAAATCAAAGAAAACAATGATGTCGCTCTTTACTGACCTACATTAACAGAGCAAAGGATGCAAATGAATTTCAAAGAAGTCCAAACATCATGTCCTGTACCTTTGAGCTCTTCAAGATTTTTTTCCCCACATCTTGTAAAAGGAGACATAGTTTACCATTTATCTTTTATTAAAGGCCAGTTATGTTTTCACCAGCACGTTATAAACTATGTGCGCTAAGGGAGTCCTTGTTTAGAAAACAGCCTTTCTAGACCCATAAAAAGGTGTCAGAAGGTGGGAGGTGCTAGCTTAGTCTATATATTTAAGTACCATTTGTCTTTCCGAGGGAGTGTGACAAAGTGAGTCTGTCCACAGTTTTATTCGCAGAATTATGCTGTTAAACCAAATTTTCGAATCACACATTTTAAAGGGTATTATAAAAAATGAGCTCCCTTGAAAACGGATGGTATTGAACTAATGAAACAGTAATCTTAATTCATCAATGCACATCTATTAATGGACCCCTTTTCAGTGCTGTTTTTCAGTAGAGCAAATATTTGGGGAGGGGGCCCAGAAACTGAATGGTCTCCTCAAGTTCACCTGGTAGGAGGAGGAAAAAAAACCTTATAAAGTGTGAAATTGTCAGTGTTGAGAAGGGTTTGCCTCTCAGTGCAAATGGTTGTTTGCCAAGAATATTAACATTTTGTATTTCAGATAATGCCCTTCAAGCTTGAAAGTTGCATGTAAATAAAATTTAGGAGCAACTGTAGCTTAAATTTAACTTGGAAGAGAGGTAAACCTTTAATTTATTTTCCCCTTCTCTACTTAAGGCTGGCAGTACACTTGCAGATCTATGCTTGACTGAAAGATGACTGCTTTCTGCTCTGTCAGGTAGGGAGAGAAGTGTAAGCTCACAGCTGCCTGTGAAAATGAGCTCCCTTTTTTAAATTAACTTGATATAGCGTTTTCCAAGATTATTTAAGTGATTCCTTAACATTATGTTGTCTGAACTGAGGATTATTGCTGCTTTCTTCTCTAATTTGTCAAATTCCAAATTAACTAAAATTTTATGTGAGTCCCCTGACTTTAATGTTTTATAAGTGCATAGGAGTACCTCTCATCTGGGTAGGTGAATGAATCTTACGTAAACTTAGGTGTCTATGTTTAATCTGATTGTCTAGACGCCCTTAACAGACCATGGAGTTGCAGTCAATTGTGTTTAGAGTGTAATTGGCAAAAAGCAGGTAGGTATTTGCTCTAGGATGAGAAGGATTGCAACTGACTACCATTTTCTGTGATCAGAGGCTGGGGTGACTTGCCATGCTTTTCTCAATAATGTTAATGATCCTTTTAGAAGCAACACATGGATCTCTGTAAGTCTGTGGATAAGAAGCTGCAGATAACTGAACTGGATGACAGAAGCCAAACTATTCTTGTGTAAATTCTCAGTTCTCGTGATGAAACCAGTAACTGTCACTTCCACCTGCTTCAGCTTGAGTTTTTCTCTAGGATGGGTAACCAGGGTTGAACATAATACTGCAGAAAAAGTCACACCATCTTGAAACATCCCTTACTCTTTTTCCTTCACTCTATCACACTAATGATTCATAACGTCCTGTGATTGACTCATGTATCTGGATCATCATCCATTTTAATAATTTCCAAACTGATGAATCCTGCACTTACAGGAAAAGTCTTTATTGTTAGTCACTGTTATGAAGACTTTGCATCAGCTTCTATTCAGTTTCAACTTACTTCTGTTGTTCCAGCTTTCAAAAAATTTATGGGATACTGTAATCTTCCTCTTTATCAGTGGTGCATCTTCTTGCCATCAGCAAGTTTTTCCCTGGCACTTGTTTTCCTTCTTTCTAATATCAACATCACTGTTAAAACTGGTGAGCAAGGCAACTCTCAAGACACTTCCTAAATTTTACTGAGACATTTGGATCAAAGGAATACAGAACTGCGGTAGTGGGAGAACAATTTCATCAAGGGGAGATACCAGCTGTACCTTTCATGACAGTAGATTGAATTTTAATTTTATCCTCATTGTTTACAGAACGTTTAATACTCCTTGAATTCTGAGTCTCCAGAAAAACTCTTATTCCCAGGGAGAAAACATTTCTTTCTGACATTCTCTGCTCAAAAGTTTAAAAGACGAAGTGGTGATCAACTGCCTCAGCAATCAGGGATCAGCTGTACAGGACAGACAGGAAGCAAGGACTCTGCTTTGACCCATGAAATTAAATGTTGTCTCAGGCTTAACATCATCACTAAGGTGTGCGTGATAGAGCTCCACACTAGTTTATTTCTTATGGTGTACAGTTAATCTTGCCATGCAGGTGAACTGGCCTGACTGCTGTATATTGCAGTCCCACGTCTCCTGGACAGCAAGGTTGTTAAAACACCACTGTGTCCAATTAGTGCACAATTCTGGAGCGTACTCTGTGCATCTCTGGACTCTCAGCTTCCATTATACTAGGATGAGTGATGCATTTAAAATCTTTATTAGCTGTTAGTTACATCTGCTTGTGTTTCAAGGCTTGTTTTGTTTTAAACTGGACCTAAGAAATTTGAAAGCATTTTAGTTCTTCTGACTGTTTTTCTGTCCATTACACTTGACTAGACTTCAGACAAATATGTTAAGTCTATTTCTGATAGAATGATGTGAATCTGGAAACAATAGTAGCATGTTAAGATAACAGGAGGTTTATGCTTCCCCCCCACCTTTTTTGAATTCTTTGATAGTACAAACCACAGTACGTAGTGTGGTTTACTGTACTAAGCATTAAGTTAGAGATTCATAACAGGAGGGTATGATTCTGGTGGATACACTACAGAGATAGATTGCTTTGTTCTGTTGGTGCTGGTGTTATTCATACATGGTTTGATTTTTTCCTACTTTTATATAGTACCACAATAGGCAGTTAACTTCATGCTAAAAGCAAAACTTTGGGGAAGATGATGTTATTTTGGCAATTAAAAAAATAACGTCATCTGAGAGTTGTGGTGTGAAATACCTGTTGTTTTTCTCAAATCAAAATGCTATTGTGAAGACTTCAGGATTTGCTTTTGTTAAGATCTTACAAACTGCTTCAGTAAACTTTAAGAAATTCCTATTTGGGATCAAATTTTGTCATCATTTCTTCTTAGTTTCAATTGTGAGCAGCTTTGAAAGCAGGAGTTTCTGAAGTTGTGTAAAAGCAACAGTTTTCTTTGGCACAAACTTCTCAGTATGATTAATTCTGAAGACTGGATTTCTGTGATCATGTGACTCCCCTAGCTACAGGTGATTTGTATTATTTTCCAACATGAGTAATAAAACGTCTTTTTTCTCTCATTGTCTTTCCCTTTTCAGATCCAGCTGTGGGATACAGCGGGCCAGGAGCGCTTCAGAAAGAGCATGGTGCAGCACTATTACAGGAATGTACATGCTGTTGTGTTTGTGTATGATATGACAAACATTGCCAGTTTTCACAGTCTGCCATCATGGATAGAAGAATGCAAACAACACCTTCTTGCCAACGATATACCACGGATTCTCGTTGGAAACAAATGTGACCTGAGAAGTGCTATTCAGGTACCTACGGACTTGGCCCAGAAGTTTGCTGATACTCACAGTATGCCGTTATTTGAAACCTCTGCCAAAAACCCCAATGACAATGACCATGTGGAGGCCATATTTATGACACTGGCTCACAAGCTTAAAAGCCACAAGCCGTTAATGCTTAGTCAACCCCCAGATCGCGATGAAATATATATAAAGCCTGAACCAAAACCTGCTATGACATGCTGGTGTTAAATTGTACAGCTGTCAGCTGTCACCTTGTCTAGTTTGCAAATGCTTCAAAATTATGATCTTGGCAAAGTTCTAGGTTTTGGTAGCAATTATAGCAAATCTCTTTGGCACTTTAATGTGGGTTTTTTTTTATTTTCCTGGTGTAGATGTGCCCATCTCATGTTTTTGCACTTTGTAATTGTACTTTCAGAATTACTGAAGTTTCACTATAGATATACGGGAAAGTAAACTTGCAAGTGAAGTTTTGACAGAGCAGTTCTACTTGAGCTCTTGCTGCCTGAGATTGTTTTCATCACTTGTGGTAAGGTTATAAATAGTAAGCCAGTTTACTAATACTTTCGGTTGCTACTTGCATTTGAATATTGTAGGAGAGAAGTGGTTTGTGACAGCCAGACAGCTTGATTTTTGGGTCAGAGAGGGGGAGGTTTTTGGCATATGGAGGAATATTTGGTGACTGCTAGCAAATTGCTAAGCAAGTACCTTTTGTTTTAAAAATAAACCCCAGGACTGTGAGGTGAAGTTTGGGCTGTCAGTGTAGGAGCAAACTGCTAGCTTTTGGCCTGTCATTCCACTGTAAACTTTGTCTGTTTCCTCACGCAATGGTAAGAGAATTGACAAACTTGTCCCTACCTCTATATACTTAAAACTTCCTTTTTTTTTTTTTCATGATTAGCATGTAAAACTAAACTATGCATTCCTTCTTATGGAAAGTACTGTAGCACAGGATTGAGGGTAAACTTGGGACTATAACTTCTCTGACCTTAACTAAAACTTCAGTGAGGATTTATTTCTGAAGATGCTGTATTTGCGTTGAGTCCCAGGGTAAGTAAAAACACGTAATAAAAGATTGACTGAAGTTGGCAAAAGCGTGCTGGTGTTCAAGGATAGGGATTTCAGAGGGTTTTGATGATGATGACTGCTTCTCAGATACCGTGAAAAAGGTTTTTACAACCAATCTGATCGATAATATTTTAGGGATGGAAATGTTTAGGACAGAATGTTAGGAATATGGGACTTTCTTAGAATACTTTTGAATGCAAAATAGATCTTGAAGTATGGAGAAAACTTGCCCAATATATTATCTGTTACAGAGTTTTGAGCTAAAACCTGTTTGTGTAATGTCATGGCTGAATGCATGGCATCTGTAGCATTACTGTTGTGAGTTGGTAATGTGTTGGGTCAGATGAGGGAAGTTACTCCTCTGGAACCACCTTCTTCTGTGTTTTCATAACTATAGCTGGTTTATATTTCAGAAGGTCAAGTTCCATAATAAAAATGGTGCTAGATTGCACATAATTACATAAGGTGAAATGTAAGCCATGGAATGCAGTCTATGACTTCATTCCTGTGCCATGCCAGACAATGTTTTCTGGCTTAGTTTTTGAAGGAATTGAAATAAAAATGAAGATTTGTGTGTGCAATGCTGACAGGAAACTAAGTGGAAGGGCCAGTTCAGAGGTAGCCACCCTTGTGATCACATTAGAAGCAAATCACTGAAACAAGATAATTAATACTATTTAAACTATTACAGTTAATAATACGTAATTCTACTGCAAGTTATACTGAAGGAAGAAAAATGCATTGACTTTTTTCTAGATTTAAAGCATTCAGCTTGGTCTCATATGGTTAAAATATAAAGCTGCTATAACCATGACAGTAATTTTTTTTAGGACACGTTTGTAAAAGGGAATTTTTGTATTCACTCTGAACCTTATATGACTAGAATTTGGTTTACAGTCCTTTCAGAAACAATCAGCTTTTTAACACTAGTGTCCTTAATGATTTTTTAAGAAAAGGATTAATCTTAAATTCATGTGTATACTGTTGTAAATAAATATGGTTTACAGTCCTCTTGGACAATTTGTTTTTCACTCATGTCCTTAATCCTTTTTCTCAAAAGGATCCATCTTAACTGTTTGTATAGTATGTCAGCAAACTTTTTTTTAATTAAAAATGACAGAATGAAGGATTCCAAAGTCAGTGAGGTTGGGGGTTGAGGTAAGAAAATTATGTAGCTGCAATGTTAAATTTGATATGAAACATCTGCAAATCTGTTAAGCTTTGAGTTATTCACAACCTGTAAATAAGGGCCCTCATGTCATTAGACTTGTGTGGAAGCAGTGTTTAAATATGTAATTTTGTCAGCACAAAGCATGTTTTAATGGTTCTGCCATAAGGGTAATGTGGTCAGTAATGCAGGATTCAGTATGCTTCCTGGCTTTCAGTGGTAACGTGCTGCCCACAACATTGATGTCAAAAGTACTGAATACTTTGTCTATGTATTTTCACTTTACCAAATTGTAAAGTTGGGTCATTTTCTATGTGTTGAGGGGGAGGGCAAGACATAATCCCAGAAACCTAATAAACTGACTTTGCCACAAGCTGTTGTCACTTGTTCTCAGTAATTATCCTAGGAATGATGATATAATATCTTATGGTAAAATACATCAAAATACTGTAAGGGAGAAAAAAGTTTCTAGTTCCTGTTTGTGTGGGTGACAGTTGTATAGAAGCCTGTCATAATACTTGGGCTACTGTCAGTGCTTCCTTGCCATGGCTCTGAGTTGTTTTGAGGCATCTGAAGCACTTACCTGATAATTCAAAGGCATGCTTGGGTTTTATTTCAGCTCCCAGAAAAATGGGAAGTGATACAACAGTTATAAAACTAGGAATTACTGACTGTTGGAGGTATGTAAAGACCCTAAAGGGGTTTTCTCCATTACTCTTCTCTTAGTCTCACCTCATGTTCAGAAATAAGAGCTCTTAATTTCACATATGGGTGGGAATTCTTTGTTATCTCAAAAGTCTTGCTGGTTTCCATCCGTATACACATGCACATACAGAGCAAGGCTTCAGTTCCAGTTAAGCTGGCTTTTTGGTAAGTGTCATAGCCCTTTCCCCACAAAGGATCTCTCAAATAGTTTGCGTTTATACTGTTTTATTACTGTCCTATTTATTCTCCTGTTCTAGTTCCTCACTTAATGTTGTATTAAAAAAAGGTAAAAAACGTTGTAGGGATGGCTTGCCTCTTTAGACGAGAGATTGCAGTCATCACTGCTCCCACAGCCTGTTAATTCTATTGAACAACTACAAGAGTTTGCCTATTGAATGTGCGTTTGGACTCTGGGAGTAACCAGAAGCAGCCTCAGTAGACTAGCAACAATAAAATGAAGTTGTGAGCCTTTCTGCTAGGCTGACACTAGGCTGTTTCACCAGACTGCTTAGGAAGGAAGCAGTATGTAGCTTGGGAAGTCAAAAGGCAAACATACAGACTCCATATGTGTCCTAGTATTCATGCAAATACTTGCAGCACATTAGGGTTTTCTTGTTTTTTTGGGGGGGTTATGTCTCATGTCTTCCTTGTGATGCTATAGTTAAGCAGCATCAAAATGCATGGTTTTTTTTTTTTTGTGTATACTGTGATCTGAATGCAAAAATTGCTGATCCAATATGATCTAACATACAGAGCTAGTAAAGAATTTGGAAGATGAAATTGCTCCACCATTTATAAACCAGTAATTTTAAAAGATAGGTTTCTGGGTGTAGTGAAAATAGATAAGGCCCCATGCTGAAAGTATCTTTCACCTTATTTCATCTTTAAAATATGGCTTAATGATCTAAAACTCGGTTAAGCTCTGACTTTGGAAGGGAGTAAAGGTTACAAGGCAGCCCTGCCTTCTGCACCTCCTCCCTCTCTGACTTTCATCACCTTCACCTGTGACTCATGGGGGCTTTCCCACCCCCAATCAGCAAAACTGAACAGCAGAAAACATCACAACTGTTTTCCTTCAAACACTGCAGTTTTGCGTAATGACAGAACTGATCAGTGTAATCCTCACTCCTAGACCAACAATTGCTAGGTTTGTGCCTATCCCCCGTAATATGTGCTGCTGTGCTGGGAG
>JBCJKH010067690.1:9176-31555 GCA_039877255.1 Loriculus beryllinus | reverse complement strand
CGGTTTAGTGTGAGGTGTCCCTGCTTATGGCAGAAGGGTTGGAACTGGATGATCTTAAGGTCCTTTCCAACCCTAACTATTCTATGATTCTACATTTCATCAACAGTCTCTATCAAAAAATAATTCAAAAATGCAGAAAAACAGTAGCAAGAATAATTGCTTTTTGAGTACAACTTTTATAAATCCCTGAAAGTAAAGCAAGTAAATAAACCTATACTGGAAATACTCCTTGGAGTGGATGGGAAAAGCTGTTTTGCTGGACTTAAAAGGAGTGACACACTTCACTCATTTACTTTTGATATCACGTATTTTACAGTAAATTAATGTGCATCCTTTGAGGTACGTAGTCTTACAGATGTCCCCTCAAGAGTACTGTCCTTCATCCTTAGCCACATCGGGCATTTGCCATATATTCAGGTTTCCAAAAAACACAAAATTAAGTAAATTACATATGGAACACCTACCATTGTCACTGTTTCCTTCAGATGGGATACTGTAGCTAAAGTTGTCCCATGTTTGTGCCTGTGTAAGTGTGTTGAAGGAGATAGGAGGAAGACTGAGGGATGGGTCTGCTGGAGGGGAGTGATAGCCAGTCCAACCATGGACCGGAGTGGGGTTAAAAGGGGGCAGCAGCATTTCATATGGCGTTAGGATTGTATGGTAATAATGAAGATGTAATTCAAATGTGATTAATATAAAATGCATCATTTTTGAGAAAAGAATGAAAGATGGTGCAGAATAAAAAGAACAAAAAGTTATATGTTAGTACTTGCAAATCATACATTTTATGTGCAGTTAAGGCTGTTAAGCTTAGCAAGATCATTGTAACCATAGCACTTCACACAACTTGTTTACAACCAAGTGTTAAGAAAATGTACCCATAGATTTTACAGTATAGCCTGACAAAGACCTTGACTCTGTGATTCAGAAGGTAAATATATCAGATGGATATATTTATTGTGAATTTTCAGCAATTGTGAAGTTTCAGTAATAAAAAGTTCACAGAATAAGAATTTTGATATTTTTTGTAACTATGTGGGAAGAACACTTTCTCCCCCAAAGAAAAAATAACATATCCATATAAAAATATTATTACATTGCAACTTCCTAGCTGATTTTGATAAGTAACATCCGCATTAGCCCTTGGATTCTCATTCTGTAGAAACACATTCTGTAAGTACATGTACAACAGATGTTTTACTTTTGTTACAATTCACTTCATAGTACATACAGCACTATTATTTCTTCTTGCCGACTTCTGCAGCAGTAAGTCCAAACCTACCAGAGCCCAGCATCCTAGGAAATTTCTGGTGGTCCACAACTTTTACAGACTTTCAGGGTCAAGAACACACATACAATACCCTCCAAAAGGTAATTCTGAGTTTGCACCACAAGCCTTGGCAAACCTGCACTGTAGACAGTCAACACACACACAAATTCAGTAATGATGCAAATGGGCTCCCCAAAACCACGCAAAATTGCACATTTTCACAGAAGCTGCAACTGAGTCTGGAAACTATTTATGAGATAACTGTAAGTGCATGTCACGCCTACAGTTCAAGGCAGCCCATCAACTCATCACAGAGCTCAACCTGTACAGCAATACACTTCTTATTCTCCATCCATTCTGCCTTCTTCTCTTCAATGAGTCATGACAACAGCTCTTATCTATTCCTCAAATCCTTTAGTGGACATTTTTGTTCCTTCCTCACCACACCTACTCGACAGTCCTGTGTCCTGTCATGACTGTGACAAGGATTTCCGTCTAAGTTTTCTTCAAACCTCTATTCTACAGGTGTTTCAGAACTGGACACTGACCTTCTCCCTTGCTTCTCTTCATTTTTCAAAGCTTCCCACTGGTTTCCTATTTTCTGACACAATTTAGTATTTCCTCCTCTGCCCTTCACAATGATGTCACTCCCTAATGAGCTTTTCCTATATCTGATCACAACATTTCTTACTAATTCTGCCACAAAAATTATGAACTCTCTCACTTCTGGTTTTCCTACATACATTTCAATGTTTTATCTACTGAATACTACACACAAGCAACATTCATGCTCCTCAAATGAAACTGCAGATTATGAACTACCCCTATTCTAAATGCTAAACCATAACCCTAAATCAATTTAAAATTACGGTGAAGATCAAAAAGCAGCTAAAACAATTTATTACTAGAAGAAAGTCCAAGGTAAAGTTTCAGTAAGTGCAGAAAGTCCCTATTTTATACCATTCCAAATTAATAAAGAACTTAATCACACAGACTTTCTCCTTTTGCAATTCCACAATCTGTATTAACATGACAATTTATATAGTGTCATATAAAACTTCACCTTAAGCTTTTCTTCACATTCACCTGTTCAAGAGCTCACTCTCTTTAGCCATGTATTTTTTCAAATCAGTGGACTCCAGGCTATTGGGACACCAGATTAGCTGAATCTCAGAGTCAGCACAAGTGAAATTCTAAGCAGACTCAACACTGGGTAACAGAATACAGATTTATGCCAAATGACATAATAGTCTTTAATTATGGTGGCAGCAAGGATTCTCATTATTTTCCAAAGTACATGGATAATGCAGTTAGGGAAGAAAACAAATGGAAGGAATAAATATCCAGAGATTAGAAAAACTCAGAAGTTAGTACTCAAAAGAGGAAAAAATACTGTCAAGTTCTAATGATCACTGTGTGTTCCAGCCAACTTGAAAGACAGTCAGGCAAGCACATCCACTGACACTAACATTATGCTTCAAATCCTCTACAAGTTATCAAAAATTAAGACACTGGATTCACAAGCGAGATTACGCTAAGTAAACAGTTGCAAGGGAACAACTTTTCACTTCACAGTAGAAAATAGTTGATTTTGAGTTTTGTCAGTGATATTTCTAGCCTCTGAAGGTATCATTTTTTATTTTGTCTGTGTTGCTGTTATCTTGTGTTACCTTGTTATACTTAGGTGTTAGCAAAAATAACTTTAGTACTACCTTTAGAGTAATCCTAGGGTGGGAGCAGGAGAGGAAAAAACAACATGCAGCTTCAATACTCCTTTGTTACAGTGACCTCAAAATGGCCAGAATAAAGGCAAAAAATATTCCTGAGTACTGAAACATTTATTAGTAAATGTTCAGGTTTGCAGATCTAACACATTAAAGAAACCGTGGGAATAATTTTTGCAACATTCAAGTTTCAAGAATTAGCACCATTACAAGCATTGTAATCAATTAACAAATCAAGCACAAAGACTTTGCATTTATTAACTATTTTCAGTGATTCCTTTTCAGACAGAAAAAGCACTTCCCAAGGGCAAAACTGTAGTTCTACAACACCTTATTTTTTAATTATTCGTTCTTCTCAACAGTATTTTTTTAAGGTTTTCAAAATTAATGTGACTTTGAGAAGCCAAACTCTATTAAAGTATTTAAAATACAGGAGCTAATAGTCTGAAAAAAAATAAGAAATCTTGTCTCTTTTTCCCTTCCATATAAACATCTGACCCTCAGAAAGAATCTCTCAAGAAGTCAAAGCACATTCATTACCTTTCAAAACATTTCCTTTGGGTACCAAGTTAGCCATCAAATATGAATTTTCCTAATGTTTTGCCTAGCTTTAATATGCAAGAAAAGGATCTTCAGTCCGAAACACATATCGGTATGTACTAACACAGTATGCACTAAACCACAGATGTTTAAGTCACTGTGGTTTATCCTCTAGAAGCACTTCCATTTCTGTGTGTACTTCAAAAACCTGGAATCCTTACCAGTCTAGAAGTTTACTTTCACCTTTCCAGGAGACATAAATCATTATGAAATGATGGGGGGAGAAGGGAGTGGTGTCAAATAGAAAGCCATATTCATTTAAAATAGAGGAAAATAAACACAGTGAAAATAAACTCTCAAATTTCAGAAAGATACGGTTGCATGTATTTTCATCGAAAATTTGCCACTAGTTTTTCCACAGACGATGTTGTGCACATTTTAGTTACAATGATGTTCTTTCAATCTTGCACTCTGATTTAAAAGATCTATAGAAGTAGTTCAAATGTAAGATCTAATGAAGTTTCGATGAAGTTAATGAAGTTAATGAAGAAGGAGTTTAAAGGTTTCCCTTAAGGCCACAAAAACTTAAATGAAAACTGCCACTGAAATAAACTACAAACTTAGCTGAAAAACTTTCCCAGATCATCAAATTGCTGGGCCTCTAGACTACATCAGCTCTATGGCAAAAAAACAGTATATAATTAACATGTACAAATTCAGACAGTGGTATGGCTCAAACTCACACAAAACACACAAAGTTTTAAAGGAAATACAGTGAAGAAACTAGAGACACGGCAAGTTAACCAACTGTAATGGGAAAAACATGCAAGATTCACAAACATGCCAGTATTTTCAGTCATGTACTACTTTTATTTGTAAATTATTCTTACGTTTTAGCAAAAATGATTTTAGTATTACTTTTAGAGTAATTCTTGGGTAGAAGCAGGACAGGAAACAATATGCTGCTTCACTACTCCTTTACAAAGTTTCATTTTGTTACATTGTGATGCACAGATAATATACCATCTTTTTATCTTAATGCTGGACCTGAAGTTTTACTATTGCCAAAATCCCCTGTCTTGTTAGTGTATAAATTTAAGGCAACATGATTGAAATTGGATGCAATGAAGTGAAAGATTGTGCGGTAATAGTTCCAGCTTGGTGACTGTGTAGTGTATGATATGGAAAGGAAAATAAATTCAGATTATCAAATTTTGTGCAACCTGTAGCTGTGACCAGAAGACACTATAGCACTGGCATACTCAAAACAATTCAAATATATGAATGTGAATTGGTACAATGCAGAAAATTATCAGATTATAACCAACTGACTTTGGTATTCAACAACTCAATACACAGCTGCAATATAGACAGGGGAAGAACTGTAGGAGCTGTACCCATCTGGTCATCCATCATGTGACTTGGAGGATTTGTTGCGAAGGACTGCAACCATTGCAAAACAAAAAATTCACTAGGCTATTTTGCCCTGACCTGTTGCACTCATTAAGTATAGGACATATTGGTGCACTGATATACCAAGATTTGAGAGTGCACATTAAAACAACACTTGAGCAGTAAGTCACATTCTTGCATTCTCTCCCACACTACTGCTTCAAGTCCCTGGATACAGATTTCACTGGCAGCTCAGCAGAACATGGGCTACATCTCATGAAAGCAGCAGCATGGCATGGGCCTGCTTGCCTTCAGATGTGTTTCTAACAGTGTTATTGCAATGTTGCCACTGAACTGTGCAATATTACTCAGTTGGGTTTTTTTTTCAAATCTTGAAAGGACCCATTGTTAACCCCACACTTCAAAGATTCCAACAAATAACATCTCTAAAGCATACAGTAAGAGAGCCAGAGCAACAGTCCAATAAAATAAGAAATGCGACTGAACAGCTCTGTCAAACTGCATAATCATAACTACATGGGAAAATTAAAATATCCTCTTCATGAAACAACATTGGTTCAATACCATTTTCTTTACTTTTTAAAACTTAAAGAAAAAAAAAGGCTATGGGTAGAGTTTCTTAAACATTCTAATGTGAAATTGTTGCTATTACTGGCAAGACATTTTGTTATGGCAACTACAAGCTTTTAGTGGTTCACCAGCATTTGATTAAAAGCATTTGTGGTGAATGCGAGAAACCAGAATTACAGTGTTAGGATGCTGAAATATAGTGAAAAACCTTCAGTTATTCTTTAGACGTGATATGATATGAGATGCCTTGACAATACTGACTGTCTCAGAGCAGAAAAGATAAAAACTGAGTTTAATCCTGCAGCTTTTCCTGTTTTTACAGGAAGCTGTTATCCAAGCCCTTAAACACATCCATATTTGTTAGTGGTGGTTTGTAATTCAGTTGGGGTTTCTTTTAATAAACAGCTGCTTGTTAAAAGATTGATGGTTATGCAGATTTAGTGCATTACAAATTCATTAAACCCAGCTGCTGGCTGAAGTAAACATCTAATCTTCCTATGATGCTTGATCCTTTACACAAGCATAAACTACTGGAAAACTCACTGCAATGAACAATTTTCAAAGCAATGCATAAGCAGTTTCCAAACAAACCTAGTGTCCTGGGTTCACATACATTATTCAACAAAATCTGAACTGTATCACTACATACCAATAAGCAAAAACCTGTATTTCAGTCAGTATGACAGCACAGATGATTCATATGTATGCATGTATAAAATATATCTATACACACATTTTTTAAACATACATACATATAATTTTATCAAATACCTAATTAATCCATATATAATGTTCCAAATACATGTTACAAATTCAATCTTGATTCAAACCTATAACCTTAAAATGTTCTAATCTTCTGTTATACAGAAAATATTCTGTCACTGCCTTCTTAAGGGAAAAAGGCATCTATTAAGAAAGGTGTGTGTATATATATATATACATATACACATACAAAAAGTACACACAAATTGGTTCATTTTCTTGCCCACATTACCTGATCGTGGCTTCAAGCCGAAAGGGATTGCGGTGTTTGTAGTAGGAGACATTGTTGGACTTTTATCCTTGTTCTGTGTAATTCAAGAACAGAAATCTAAGTAAGAGTAACATCCAAAATATCTCAGCACAAGAAACTACATAAAATACAAAAGTAAACAATACTGCATGCCATAATTATTCCACAGTAATCTGTTCACAATATAGCCTCAAACCTATGATAAACTCCCCTTTCTATTATATCCTATTCCTTTGCTGGAAAGGATTAGTTTCTGACCAAAGACTCTAAAATATTCCCCCTCACTACAAATAAGCTCAATTATTTCTCAGTTTTCTTACATGCATTCACTTGGTTTCATCAAACATACATTTCTGTAGCACAGTACATTTAGAAAAACAAAGCAAAGACATGTTTATCCTTAGATACATTCATTTCTTTCACATGGTATTTTTTCCATGCAACACTGAATTTCTGCTAAAGAGCAGAAAAAAGGAATTTAAACATACACCTCAGAGCATGACCACCCCTGACCCAGAACTAGGCTGAGTTGCAGCAGGAAGTCGAGTAGCAGCATAGAGAAGGTGAGGTACGATAATCATATCGTCAATGGTAACAAAGAAAGGGACCTATCACCATACTCCATAATGGGAACTCTATTTAAAAAATTATTCATTATTTAAAAAGTAATCCCTCAAGAAGCTAGGATCTATATGAGTCCCATCACCAAGACTGGTGGAAGGTGGCTGGGTGCTCATGAATTTGCAAGGTGTTTATACACAGTGTGATGCAGAGGGAGAAGCCCTATTTTTGCACAGAAAATATGAAGGTAAAAAATCTCCATAAGGAGCTTCCTACGTTTTCTCTTTCTGACCTTCTGCTCAGATTTGTACTGTGAAAGTGATAGGATCAATAAAATCAGGCTCCTCTCTGAAAACTAATCAAGGACATGGCACAATGTGCACAAAGAAACTGCACTGAATCCACTAGAAACTCTTGTGCAACAACAAGGAGGAGTGAAAAAAAAGGAAAATCACAGAATCACAGAATGGTTTGGGTTGGAAAGGACCTTAAAGATCATTTAGTTCCAGCCCCTGCTGCCATGGGCAGGGACACCTTCCACTAGATCCAGCTGCTCAAAGCCCCATCCAACCTGGCTTTGAACACTGCCAGGGATGGGGCAGCCACAGCTTCTCTGGGCAACTTGTGCCAGTGTCTCACCACCCTCACAGCGAAGAATGCTGAACTACGTAACTCCAACAAGTTTACTGGAAAGTATATTTTATACCCTAGTAAATACTTAAGATGACAATAAAGCACAGGTCAAATAAGACACATAACCATTACTGATGAGCCCCTGTCATATTTGATTACATGTTTCATTTAGTATATGAACTATTTATATGAAACATAAAAGAGACAAACAAATGTCACCAGTACCTTACCTCATTATGAGAGGTTTGTCCACTTGTATTCCAAACAACTCGATCATTCTGCATGTTTGTAAAAGAAGGGGAAGGGGAGAAGAGGTGAAGGAGAAAAGAAGATTTCAGCAACTATATTGGTGATACATCACAACAGGAGATTTTACTCATATAATTTACTAGTGATTTTTTGGTGATACATCTCAACAGGAGATTTTACCCGTGTAATTTACTCATGAATTTACTCAATTCATTTTTTTTTACTGAAATAATTAATTTTCATGAATAATAAACACATTGTTAGTAGAACAAGACTTTTAAAATTATTACCAAAGCCTTTTCATTTATGTTTTAGTTTCAATCTTAAGTAATTATAACTGCTTTTATAAAATTTAATGCTTGCTCATTCAAATGCAGTATCTAATTTTGTTTCACAGATTTTTTTGTAATTAAATTATCATGAAGCATTTAATATGCAAATGTTTTTAATATATTTTTGAAGAGGGAAGCATTCCATAATAAATTCATTTCATAATTGCAATATAACATACCTTTTGTTACTATTTCTGTTGTAATTAAATTGGAAACATGCAAATCACATTAATAAACATAAAATACAATCATTAATTCTGCATCAATCATAAATCAGCAGAAACACAGTCCATGTGTGCAATGGCATAGGTAAAAACAAATCATGATTTAATTCAAAAGCATTTCCTTAGGGGCATTTTTTCTGGTAGCTAAAAAAATGGAAACACGAATAAATGACAGTACTTGGAACACTTGGTCCCAACAGTCAAAGAGCTTTCCAAAAATTAGCAAGATGGGACGCAGGATTACACACCCATTTTGCTTTATGACCTTTCTTGGCTACTTTTCAAGATTAAAGGAAATTCTTCAGCTTTAGACATCTTTCATAATATTATCTCAACCACTGTATTACCTAGAATAAACAGAAATTTTACTCCTCTGATCTCAGCCAGTCTACCTTGGGCACTTGCACGCTTGAGCACTCTTGTGCTCAGGGATTATGTTCTTATTAAATTCCTGCTCTTCACGCCTACATTGCAGGTCTAATCTCTCTCACAGCATGCTGGTCACTAGTCAGAATTTTTAGTTTATGATGTATTTCATTAATTTAGTAGCACAAGTAGTAACACAAGCACTTACTGTACTGCACAGAATGTAGCATTATTAAAAACTTGCTCTTGCAAGAGCAGTTCCCATTTTATGGAACACGCCTAGTGATTCCACCTGCATAATACAATCCAGATCAGGACCTCCGCAAGTGTTCAAGATTTATTTCTTCAAGAGATTCTTAAAAAATGAATCAGCAGTGTCCTTGTTAAACAAAATGCAGAGACCACACTTATCCTGATAGTGGATTAGCCTTATGTGTTAATCTCAGTAATGTAGAAAGAACTCTTCCACAAAGTGTAGCAGCCCTAACATACAACAATATAACAAAAGATAAACCAACTCAATTTTTTTTCTTAATTTTGTATCTTAAAGAAAAAACAAAGATACATTCAGACTAACAAAATCACAAGGATATCATGGGAATATCTGAGAGTAATTGAAGATTACATAATAATATTTGAAAAGCATCAATCAAATTCAATCTATGTCTGGATAAGGTAGAATATATTAAGGCATTACCAATATAGAAAGAACATTATGTAATTTTGTTCTCAGAATCTTCTTACAAGAGCAGTCACAAAAATCCTTACACAATCAAGTTCTGAAGTAATAACATATGTACCAAAATATTTAAAGTAATTTTTTGCATAGTTCCTTTATTTCTAGATCATTCTAAGGTACACAAAATTTACAGTATTTTTTAATACGTTAAAACTGTAATCTAAACCTATATATCAGCTGTTTGCAATATTAAACACTTTAAAAATACTGCTGCTGTTAACAAAAACATAGCAGTGTATATAGCTACAAGAGTATTCAGGGTGAGCGGGATGATGAACCAGGTGTTTTATGGAAAATCTAACCTTGAGGTGCCTTATTTTTGCAGGGGACTGCAACCACTGCATCTACTATGATTTTTATCAGAAGGAAAGAGTCTTCCATGTCTTATTCATTTCATTATATCAGTTTTTTGACCCAAGAGATGGGTCTTAATCAACTTCCCATCTATAGCCAAATGTTAAGATTCACAATAAAGCAAAAAAACAAAACCAAACAAAAACAAGAAACCAGAAAAAGCCAAACCAAAACCAATGGACTTAACCTCACTATTGCTTCCATACACAAATAGACAGAATACAATGATCCTTTTGAAATGTTTCTACATTTCTTGCATCTAGACATCTCCATACCTGACTCAACGACCATTTTTCACCCTGTTCACAAGGTCTCACTTCAGACTTCGCTTTCTCCATAATCAACTCCCTCCTTCTCCGAAATTCTAGCTCCTCTTCAGCATTTTCTCTCTGTAAGATAAATAGCTCTTTAGACTGTGCATCATTGGAAAGAGAACTATATTCTTTTTTGCATTATATTACCTCATAAGTATTTCTTACAATGATAAAAAGCAAACAAAGTAAGCAGATACTATGCAGTACTACTTGCAGTTCCAGATACTATATACTTGCAGTTCCAGTGCTAACAGTTAGATAACATAAATCTAAACAAAGCAATACATAAAGAACACCTGCTTATCAGTCAGGATACAAATCAATTGATAAGCAGTATATAACACAGTGTAAAACTGCACATCATACTTTATATACTCTCTATAACTATAGTGACAATGTTCCGGCAAAACACTAATTTTTAGTTCACAAATTATGTTGAGGTTACCTTTAATGAATGCACTGTTTTCCTGCACCAGAAGAGGGAGATAGTGGAGTGGGATAGTAGACAAGTACACACAGCTGAGCAATGAGCTGGCTTACATTGAAAGTTGCACAAAGGGAGATTAAAAAACCCACTAAGATAAAAAAGCAACTGACAAACCTAGAAAAATGTTACACATACACCTATAAAAATAATTAAAAAAAATTCTATAAAAACGTTAAAGAAGAATTTAATTTTGTCCTCTAGCCTACTAAACTTTCCCCTTCCCTACTTGGCAGATTAATAATAGTTAAAATTGTTGGCTTATTTCCTATCTTCCCCCACAAATATTCTGTTATAATACACTCATTAACGTACCTGGCCAAGGGAAGACATCTCCATCTGCATTTGACCGCTATGTATAAAGATAAACATATGCAAATATGTAATTCGTTATGTAGAAAACTTAATATGATGAATCTAATAAATAATTTCTTAAAAAAAAAAAAAAAGGTGGATAAACACACTTTACTGTAGATTCCTGAAATTCTAAAGCTGTTGCTGGTTCCATGGGATACAGATTCACATCACTGCTCTCTGAAATATCCATGCTTAATCTGCAAGGTTTGAAATAGAAACATGGCACTGGGGTATAGCTTTGGTAACCACTTTGTTCAGCATTTATTTTAAAACAAATTGATATATAAAATACTTTTATACCCATGGTTTTAACCTGTTCAGTGTTGTCTCTCAAGGACATTCTGAAATGCCTCCTGACGCTTCACTGTCACCAGTTGCATCAAAGCAACAGTAATGGTTTCATCTGGAAAATGTCATCCTGAGCAATGGCTTGTATCAAAACAAAAGGACCTGTTTATTGTCAACAATGATGCCATTATCTAGAAGACTGTAGATTTCTATATTCAACCTCTAGCACCCCGTGTTCAAACAGAAGACACAGCCTAGTTAGATATTTAAATTTAATTATAGTGGATGAAAATTAAGCAGTGCAACAATAAATTCACAACTGACAATGACCTGAAAGAAAGCAGTGAATATAAGAAAGGGAATACAGGACTATGAAGAAAACATCTGAAAATACTGAAAGAGGTTGAGTCTGAAATATTTTTGCTTTCCAGAACTAAATGCTGTTTGTGCTGTTTGTGCTGTTTGTCCAAGTCTGCATTGGATATGCAGACTTGAAAAAAATCACATGAAAGTTTTTGTGCATCTTAAACTAAGGAGCAATGGAAGCATTTTAATTCCTTTGTGGATCTGGATAAGGACACAAAAGATATTCAGTATGAAACCCAAAATTTTATCACACTACTTTATATAATGCAAGCATATCACAAACTGCCATGTAATCCAGTAATTATAAAGGAAATTATTAGGAAATTGTGGCCCAGAGGACTGAAAAATCTACAGAATTATTTGGCAAGTATTAAGACACCTAGGTATATCTTGCTGCGTAAGTCTGGATGTTAACATACAGCAGACATACATTCAAAACCCTGTATACTGCTCAGTAAATTAAAGATAAATACTCATATTTCAAGGTTAGAAAAAGAAAGTGCAGCCCAGTACTATACAAAACCAAAAAATCCAAACAGTAAAACAATAGAGACATGCATGACATGGTCAACCATTTTAAAAGCCACATTTTGAATTTACTATAGTGTTACTAATAAAAGCACATCTGAATATGCATGGAGAAAGATTAATTTTCTTTATTTTACTAAAAAAAACTAAACATGTAGAAAATTCTGCGGCAACACCTGGCAAAAGCAAAATGACAAAAACTGTAAGGTTAACAAGTACTAAACATCATGTGAGGTGCAGAAGCAATGGAATATCACCTCACAGAAACCACAGCAAGTAAAAAGCTTTCATAATTTGTATGACTTTTATTAAGCAAAACTACTTGTGATTCAAGTATATAGTGTAAGATTCAAGAATTTAAGTATTCTTTATATGATTCAAAATAAAGCCAGATGGTTGTTTCTCTAGAAATACCAACAGGAGTGAATTTCTGTCCTCGAAACTATGAAGGTCTGCTAGGTGGTAAAGTTGTATCAAAACAGGCATTTAAACTAAAGAACAGTGTAGTCACAAGATGATCCAGAGAAGGAAGGAAGGAGACACAAGGATACTTAAGGCTGGAAGTGACAAGGAGGTTTTTTTTAGCCTTTCAAGAAATGAAGCTGTAAACCAGCTATCTCATAGAATTAATGAAGAAAAAAGTTTTGCAATTAACTGAATCAGTTTCTGAAGGCAATTACACAAAGAAAAGCAATAGCAAGCATCTGGCCAGAATTACCTACACCACCCGCTTCAGTCTTTTTCAGTAAGACAAGCATTTGTTTTCTATTAAATAGTTATTCGTTTATTTATTCACAGATCCAGAGTCACATCACTTGACTTCAACCACTTAAAACAGGCACCTAAATTATAAAACCTCGCCTTCTGTAGTTGGGGAAAATCTAAATAATTTTCTCTAGCTGCCTCTTCCTTTTTTTTGATTTCAGAGAGAGGCTACAGAAACTCCACCACTAACTCAGGCACCTCCTTTATGCCCTCCACTGAGCTGGGATGAAGTTGGGTCAAAAAACCTTCACCATTCCCAAAAAAAAACCAAAACATGAATAAGTAGATGAGTGTATAATCCCTAGGAAGAAGCATGACAATTTGAGACAAAACTTCAGAAAATCACAGTAGTGTATACAAGATGGATGGCTAATGGGTGTCTCCACCTCAAAATATAGTTTTCTTTCATACCTGAAATCCTTTTTAATTTATTGGGAATCATGTCTAGGTACTCATAGCATTCCACAGAGAAAACACAAGTTTCCTTCTTAACTATCTAAACACCTCCTGAAAAACATTGGTGTGCTAACAAAGCACTTCATAACTCCAGAGGACTTTCAATTATTGGTTAAAGAACTCTAAATTAATTCACAAAGCTTGTAAATACATTACATTAATATGTCAGCTATTGCAAGCATACCTGTTGGGATCTTGTAATAAATCTACTGCTTCTCTTAGTTGCTCTATCATTGCTATATCAATAGTTTGTTCTTCTGATAAACTTATTCTATAACAGAAAATAAAAGCATTCAAGAAAAGCGGTACAACAGCAATTATCAAGGGTAGCCTAAATTTCACTTTGTATCTTCCAAGTGGCGTGCAAACAATATAAAGGGGAAAAACAGCCTCTCCGCACACCAGTATGCACTGAATTTATGCAGTTCCTCCTGAAAAATCTCCCCAGCACCTTGTTTTTAACAAAGCCCCCCAACCTAACACATACTTACATAAATGTGAACTTACATAACATTCAGCATTCAATTAAACAGACTGACTTCTAAAATTGAAGATATTGAACCAATATTTGACAACTGCACTCACTGCATGTGTTGTTTTAACATAACTACTAAATACAATGATTCTTTTAATGGACCAGAATGCTTTCTTTTGCTTTTCAAGATTCATAATTCTCATAAATCTCCTGTTAGTTCTGCCGTTAAGGCTCTTTCAGAAAGGACTTACTCTTCCCTTCCTTCAGTTTCCATTTTTAAATCATACAGGTCTCTACTGTCCTGATGAGTGACAACTTCACAGCACACTGTCATATTAAATCCCCTTTTCTCACACAGAAACCTCAGCAACTGATGCGCAGCTGCTCTGCTCTTGAATTAATGTCTGTAAATAAATGACTGCTTCAGGGTTAAATTATGACAAAATAAGATGGACAACTGAGGGATTTTTTTACACTTAATTTTTAAAAAAGAAGAAAAAACCATTACAAGTTTTTATAAAATCATCTTTTACCGAAGCCACTAACAGACCAAATATCAAAATACCTCCTTAAAAAACTTGCTTCTACATAGGTAAAAATATTACAGCATTACTGGTGCACACAAATTAATTAGTTTTAACGTAACATCCACTCTATTCAGCAATAATGTGTAAAACACTGAGCACACATGAAGTGCAAGGCTATGCTTCTACCATTCCTCCAAGTCTAAAAAGTTATTAATTGAGAAGGAAATGCCAGTTCTTTGCATATAACATAGCTACTTACTTATAGACACATAAAAAATACTTACATTTCGTCTGTGTGCCATTGCGTATCCTCTTCTATTCTCAACAATTCATCACACTCTGCTGCTCTACTCTGCAAGTAGACAGTGATATTGAGGACTGAACTTTGCAATTAGGTAGGCAGATAAATATTGCTTTTAGATTCAGCACTGACCTAATCTAAGTAACAGTTTAGGGTGGCTAGTTGAAGCAGCTCTACAATTCTGCTCCACTTCTCTCTCTACCTCTTTTAAGATACTGATTACAAGATTTTCTATTCGCTGCTCAGATTTTATTGAGGTCAACAGCCCTTACTCTCCTTTAACAGTAAAAGAAGTCAAGCAGCATGAGAATTCTTTATTCTATGTCCCAGATTTTATTTATGGCTTTCTGGCGTATGCAAACAATGCTTCAATTAAGCACGACCGTGAGTCTCCTCCTACCACATCCAAATTTGTTTACAGAGTGAAGAAATTCCAAATATGCAAACAGTAGCAATTACGTACTTCATCCATAATTAACAGCATTCCTACTTGACAATTTTAACAGCCATGTTTGCCGGGCTTTTTTTAACAAATATGCATGCAAGAATTCATATTAGTCAGCCAGTTATATAGACATAAAAGTTCAAAATGTCCTAACTAATTATGACTATGAAGTGCTGCTTTTCAGAAAAAGTGACTCTCTCTTTTATGCTTCCTTTTGATGTTTTGCAATTTTATTTTCTCTTTCATCTCAGATACGCAGGAACACTGAAGTAGTTCAGCTGCCAGTAAAGACAGAAGGTCTCTAAATGGATGTAGATTTGTACTAGTAGAGATCAATCAGCAGAAAACAGAGAAGCTTATCCTCTTCTGAGTTGTGTTTATCACATCAGTCATATCACCCTGCTACATGTGTCACTAAAGAGTGTACTGGCTTCCCTAGCATTCCCCAAAGATGGCCCATTTTCCAGTGCAAAACCCCAGTAGAATGAATAAAGCCTTTTTTTTTTTCCTCTCCTTAGAGGAATGAAATATATGATTTTGCCCACAAGAAGGGCACATACAAGATAACAAAACCACAGCATTTATTGTAGAAGGTGATCCTCAGTTTCTGAGCATAACTATGTAGACAAGATAAAGCCATATAAATTAGGATTAGCATTTGAAAAACTACAAACTCCTCTAAGCCTAAGCTCCTCTTCTGCATGCACATTGTACTGATTTTATGTATGGTTTGGTTAGCCAGAATTTGAATTCTAGAAGACCCCCTCCACTGTCCCAAAAGACATTCTATTATATGACTTAATGTATACCAAAGAACACAACAGACTTGGAAATCTGCACAAGAAGGAAAACAACCCAAATTCAAAACCCTCAGAATAAAATGGATGTACCACCTGTTAAAGTGAGAAGTTGCTGATATCAACCATCATAATGTTAAAGAAAGTAACAAAATTAAAAGAAATTAAACTGCTCACTCTGACAATACCTTAATACTGAAATTCAATACAGTAACTTGTATTTTATGGAACCAATGTCTGCAACACATTTTAGATGCTATTATCTTGTTATTACAGAGGACATTCCCAAGAGACTAGCTTTCAAATGATTGACTACTGAAAATCAGATGAAGTGAGACAAAAGAGGCAGGAAAATATAAAGCATATACATAATATAGTTATTACATAACTATAATAAAACATTTTATAATAACAAAATTGTCATAAACTTGCCTTAATGTAACTCATAAATTCAGTAGTAAGAGTATCTGATTCATCAAACTGGTCTTCTATTTCTCTTGACTTATCACTGACAATCAAGTGAGAAGATACTTGATGGAACTCCACTAACAATAAAAAAAGAATTATTTCTAGTTCAGCTCAGCATTTGTTACTTAACATAATTTAAGTGTACAGAACTCAAAACCAATCAAAGTCTAAATTCAAAGCATATTAAAATCTTCAAACAAGTTAATATCTTTGCATTTTACCAAGGGATGCTAACTCATTTCAAACTTTTAATAAATCAGTACCGGGGATCATACAGTTATAGATCAGAAGCACCACAACAAGCATTGATGGAGTCAGTTCTGAACTACACCAAGCGTGTCTTGCCAGTACTGGTCCAAGGACACAGCTGGACAGCTGCATAGTGCTACAACACATTCAGATGTGTCACCTAGTGCCTTGCAGCTTAATGCAATTTCAGTTGCAATGCTGTAACAAGCAAAGAGTTTTTTCGCAGAATTCAAAATGATTTAGATCCTTTAGAGCCAATGCCATACTCTTACTTGCAGGAGTAATTTTCTCCTATTTTAAGTAGTCTGATCCTATAACTTACCTTCGCCAGCTTGCTAATAAACACTGTAGGATGTAATGTTCTTACTATCTCACTTTGTATTAAGTCCAACTACAGAAATGGACTCTACTTTTGTACATTGCTAACTCAGAAACGGAGTTACCATTTGATAAGTTATTACCCATTGATACTCCTGTTTGGGAAGCATTGTTAAATCAACACTCACATTTCTTCCCCCAGTTAGAACCAGAACTTAACTCCTGAAACAAGGTGCAATATGTTCATTGGAATTGCTACGGAAAATTACTATAAGGACCTTGATGCAGTATGGTTAAAAATGGTCTAAGTAGCACACCTTTTCTTTGCTATTTTACATGACTGTATATATGAGCAAAGCCTTTTGGGTAGGTAGGCATTTATTATAAAAAAATTTAAATACATAGGGTAGTGAAAACACCTGTTGTTCAACTAGGATATCAGCAAGAAAAATCAGTTTAATAAGGCATTTATCCAGTGCAAAACTAAACACCTAAACTTCCAAAGGAAAATTTCAGGGAATAAAGCAGATTTAAAGATAATGTTTGTAGACTCCTAAGAGATTGATGCCAGTTGGGCTATGATTTTCGCAACTGAATTTACAGTCTTATACATGGAATACAGAATTTCTCTGTATTTAATTTCCACTTTCTTTACATTCCAACCTTTTCTTGAGTTAGCATGGTGACTTGAATCTTCCTTTACAACATGATCTTCTTCCAAAATGTCTGACATTGGTACATTAAAGCTGATAGTGTCTTCATCAGATGGCTAAGAAGAAATAAGAGAAACACTGGTTTCAGCTCATATCAAGAGGGATAAAAACGTACATATTACTAAGACTGCTCACTAAGAGTGACAAACTAATATGGGAGAGGATACCAGAGCATCTAACATGACAAAATCCTCTTGTAGAAAGCTGTAGTCTTGCTGAATATATCCTCACAAGAGGCCTGCAAAACAGAGCACTTCACCTATCCTCATTTTCTATCTTCTTCACTGCACTAGTTATCTCCTTGCAGTGAATATGGCTGCACTGCGTTGTTCTTTGTGTGTTTTCCTGGGACTGCTGAAAATAGAGGCTCCTTCTAGACACCAGTGCCTGTAGACAAACTGAGCCTTGTACCACAGCCTTTTTTCTTTCCCTCCAAGATTCCTCTCCCCTACTTTGCCATGCGGCTTGTTAATTTAATGGCAAAAGCAAGCAAGATTACATTTGTAGGCTAGCTTCTAGCAGAATTATGCCATTTTTCCTACCTTCCACAGAGAAATTATTTTTTAAATAGTGAAGTTACAGTTTGTAATAAAGAACAGAGCAAATCTTTGCTTTTAAAAAACTATACCCAGATACATGTGGTTATTCCTATCTGCCAAGACTACCCTGGACTTCACACATTTTGTAAATGTGGACCGCCATATATTTTCCTCTTTATATTATTATAATTAATAACTGCATATTATTAACTCTATGAATTCACGGGCTGTATTCTGCTTAAAGAGAAAAAAATAAAAAGGATATTCAAGTATTTGACAAATACTTACCAAAATGATGAAGCTGTATAACAAAGTGAACTAACATTGAATAATAACTGTTATTTGTCAATTTTAACATAATTTTTTAAAATCAATTTTATTTTAAAATGAAATTAACTAATAGCTCAAAAAACCCAAAACAAAACAAAAAAAAAAAAACACAACAAACCCCACTCCAAGTATTCTAAGCACAAAAGTCAGTAGTTCTTTTAGACCTGAAATAATGACAATCCACCAGCTTAAAAAAAAAAAAAAAGGTGAGGGAGAGAAGGGATACACATGCACAGTATAAATCCACTCAGACAACCAAGGTTATAGTGAAGTTCCTTCTCGTTCAGGCTGTATCTCATGTGACATTTAAGCACTAAATTTGGTTATTCTAGATCAAAGAGTCATGTTTTGTTAATTTTGCAACTATCATTAGAAAATAGTACAATAAATTGTTCTTACACACATTATTGCAAGTTCTGAATACTAATACTGGCAAGATATTTTTTTTTCTCAGCAGAGTAACACATACAGTTTTTCAGAAAATATTCTGGAATGCTGGTGTAAAAAAAGGCACTGGCCATTCAATTTAGAAACAGAAAAATCATTTTTTCAACAGGCTATTTCTTACTTTCAGGGTCTACAGAATTCTGAAATTGATTTTCCAGGTGTTTCCTGACAGTATACTATGAAATAAAAACTATCCAAAGTAGCCTATGATAATACGAAACTGTTGATCCTTCTTAGGTGAAACACTGTATCTCACATCTTTCGCTCAGAGTTTAATTTTTTCAGCTAGCAACAGAAGGAAACAGACATACAAGAATCAAAAATATTTAACATTATTCCAACAATGAATTCAGATGATGCATTTTCAAAGAATTTTCATATAAATTGTTGCTAGTTCTGCTGTGCCACTCTCATAAGTAATAAGGCAGGGACACCTTCTGGATTTTAACAAGTACCCTCCTGTTTTAATGAATTTTAAGGGAAAAAAAAAAAAAAAACGCCAAAGGGAGGTGGAAAATGAATCAAAATACTACACTGTATCTGAAAATAAGGTAAACTACTTCAAAGCAGAATTTGCCCTCAAGTTGCCATGATCAATTTAACAGCAACCCTACATGGTATCTTTGACTTGAAATGCTCCAGATGACTACAGCTCTGAAGAACTGACCCTGTAATGACCCTACCAACAAGCTAGTTGGGAACACATAAACTGTTAATTTCTCCAAGTACTAAGTCCTACGTGTATGGACCCAAGCTAATTAGCAAGCTTCCTAAAAAATACAGTAGCATTTAAACAAGTGAGTCACTTAAATTCCTGGTTTTAAGTTACACAAATGCAAAATGACATTGTATTTTCTGTGAAAGAGCTGAAACCCAACAGCCACAGTCCTTCAGACTAAACTATAATTTCACGGAATCAACAGAATGGCTTGGGTTGGAAGAGACCTTAAAGTTCATCTAGTTTGAACCCCCTGCCATGGGCAGGGACACTTTCTACTAGAGACCAGGTTGTCCAAAGCCCATCCAACCTGGCCGTTGAATACTGCCAGGGATGGGACACCCACAACTTCACCTGGCAACCAGAGTTCAGTGTCCCACCACCCCCACGGTAGAGAGCCTCCTAATATCTAATCTAAATCTCTCCTCTTTCAGTTTAAAACCATTTTCCCTTGTCCTACCCTGACGTGTCATTGCAAAACTTCCCTCTCCAGAGTTCAGTGCCCTTTAGGCACTAGAAGCTGCTCTAAAGCCTCTCCAGAGCCTTATCTTTTCCAGGCTGAACAAGTCCAACCCACCCAGCCTGTCTTCATAGGAGGGGTGCTACAGCCCTCTAAGTATCTTCATTTTTAATTATTATTTCATGTCTGATAATTTAATATTTATCTAGTATTTAGAATGTAGATTTCTGACTGTAACTAACAATGTATGTGAATTCTTATTCACAACATGTTAATATTTCTTGCACAATTCTCATGTGTAGCACGGTTACTAAAAGTCACATCAGAAGATAGAGTGGTGAATTTACTACTAAATACATTTAGGATTACTGATCTCAGCTGCTATTTCTTCCTTAGCAGTAGAGCAGTAGTAAGGCAGGATGGAATAAGAAAATAGTTCTCATAGAAGAAAATCTTTGTGCTAGTAAAAATTTACTGGTTCACTGTTGGTTGTCTTTAAAGCATTTTTTTGCAGCATTCCTATTGCTACATTTTGATTACAGGAAAGATGATCTGTTTTCTAAAAATGTTATTAATAGCTAAAGAGGAAGTTCTGGAATAACAGTTTCATTAACAAGCTAACTCAGCTTCAGGAAGTGTAAGAATGGCAAAACAGTTTTTAAGCAGCTCTGAATGGACTGCATACTCTTACAATTAGGGGGAAACCATTAGACGTCTGTCTGTAAATCATTCTACATCATTTCCATCTAGCAAGAAAATTGTCCAAATACTTGGAAATCATTGCGGGGTTCTTTTGTATGTTTATTAAGTGTTTTTGAATTTGAAAGACCAATCAATGTGTACGTGGAATCATTTTCAATTTGCTTTTTGGTAACTACAAATTCAGTCCCTAAGCTTGATACTTTCTACATTTGTTCCAAAAGCCACACAATCCATTTTCCTCAAAGGAGGAAAGAAACACCAAAGAATCAGTGTAAAGTTACTTTAAGTAGCAAGAAGCTCATTCTTTTATGAAGTTTCCACACTGCAACAAACCATCATAATCACATCACAGAACATATCACCGCTGGGCATGCTGAATTCCTGTTAATTTGCAACAGGAAACAGTCATTAGAGAGAAAACACGTGAGAAAAAGCCAGCTGTGTAACCTCTATCTACTAGTCTGTTGGAAACAGATGTGGATTCTGGCTTGGTCCTCATTCTCTAGATAAGGTAAATTAACTAAACACTGTTGTGAATTTTCTCTGTTGGTAGATTGCTGACCATTTTAAACCAATTATCTCACTGCCCTAGTCTCCTTTTATCTTTGCTTTAACCATTCCTTCACAAGAAATTGATGCGGCTGCAAGTTTTGATGGCCAAAAATCTATCCACATTATTACCCAAATTAAAATATAGCCAAAATAAGGGTGAGGGAAGGCAGCTGAACACGAAACTCATGCAACTTACCTCTGTTGCTGACAAACGTTTATCACCATTATCACTACCGACACCTGAATCTGAGTCCTTTTTACTTGGATAGATGTCATCAATGCTAGATATGAATAAATAAATTAAAATCAATAAAAAGCTATTGTAGCATTTACCATTAGAATTCTGTCCTGGTTTCATTCAAAACAAAAAAAAATTCTAACTAGTGTTAACAGGAAAGGGTGAAGTAGCCTAGGATGGTTAAAAACTACAGATTTGAAGTCTGGTAACAGGAAAATTGATCAGATGGAATGGCTGGTTAGACTCAGGAATCACAGAATCTGCTATACAGCTTGCTTTTGTCTATACACTAAGTTAAAGTGTTTAGTTGCTACCTAAGTAGCTCAAGAGTCCGACTGAAGTGATTTAGCAATGGGATAAGCAACTAAAGTAGTTGAACTCAAACTGCAGCCAACTAATATGATTATAACCACTGATGCATTAAAAATTTAACTGCTATCTCCCTGTGGCCTGAAGTAATTATTAACACAGAAACCTATATCTCCCGAGTGGCTGCCGCATGGTTGTTTGTTCGGTTGTTTGTTTGTTTGTTCGGTTGTTTGTTTGTTTGTTCGG
>JBCJKH010067689.1:0-42331 GCA_039877255.1 Loriculus beryllinus | reverse complement strand
CATGCAGTCAACATGATGGACTGCATATGTGTGTATATATATATATATATATATATATATATATATGTAAGCAGGGGAAGAAGTTACCTGAAATGGCTGTCTGCATGCTGATTACAGAAAGGCTGGAGCATACGGACATCAAACTGTCCCCTAATAAGCCATATGGCCCACCCCAGCCAGCAAGTGTGAAGTTTTATTTAAATGCCCTGCCAAAAACCCCACAAATTTCTACGCACCTTGTAACTTCTCTGTAATAAAAAGCAGCTCTTGAAAGAAAAGAGCCTTAACAAACATGCATGAATGAAGCCTATGCAAACACTGGCATTTCAGACACTCCCTATATCTAGTACAAACTTTCCTGGTATTTCATAGAATCATAGAATCGTTAGGGTTGGAAAGGACCTTAAGATCATCTAGTATTTGTTTAGATTCTTGTATATTTGTGCTCTATCCTCAGTCTTGAAGTAACTATCACAAGCAGAGAAATATTGCCTGCTTACAATCTTATATACTAGATTATTCCACTGCATTTCTCAAAATTATTGGTTTTACCAGAAAACATGTAGGTATCATGAATAACAGTGCAATTACAACTGAACTATACAGATTTCACGGCAGATCTTTGCAATCAGTCCTTGGACCTTGTTAATTAAGCCTAGGCCTTAATGCTGTAATTGTTATCACAACTACCTTTGACAGCATATTAAAAACCATTATTTTATTGTTTGGATTAATTTATTAGGGAGCAGGGTAGCAGCACAGAAATATCAGTGCTTGTAGACAGTAGCTTCTTCATTGTACTATCAGTTCTGCAATTGATTTGACATGGGACTATAAGCAAATCAGTTCTTTTCTTTACACAGGTATACCTAGCTGTGTGTCTGTCATGGACATGTCCCTAAAATGTGAGATAGCAATTCAACAAACAATGAAACATGTTTTCCCCATAGAATGTATTTAATACAAGGGACACTTATACAGGAACTTAAAAAATGCACACAATTGTAACACACGGGGACAGTAAGTATGACATGGAGGACAGAGAGAAAGAAGCAAGTTCTCCAGTTGTCAACTGAACATCTAGCTATGACAGATAAGGAGGATTAGATGCTGGCTTTGCAACAGCTGGAGATACAGAATGCTTACCAAAAAACAAATGAACAAACCACAACAATAACAAGGAAAAATAGAGCTGACTAATAATCTCCCGTAACATGGGACTGACTCTCCAGTGACCCTGTCCAATCATTCTGAAAGATTTCAGTTGCTTCATCTGTGAGACTGAACATCCACCGTAAATCTTTTACTGTGAGTATTCATGCTGGCATTTTCCAAATGGTTACATTTTCATTGTCATCATCATCCTCAGAGGCCCACTGCACACAGGGCCAGTCAAGTCAACCAAGGGTAAAGGACAAAACCAGGATAATGACGACAGTTAGCAGAAGAGGGTATTAAATGATCAATACTGGAACTCTGAAATTAGATACCAAGAAGAAATGGGTAGCATGGTGCTACCACACCTGTTTCTGTCTTCCACAGACATATCTTGTCTACTCAGACTGAAAAAATTACTAAGTAGGAGCTGTGTTTCTCACTGTGTGTTTACAGATTGTCTAATCCCACCAACCTCAGTTGTGATATGCATGTGCTACTCTGATAAAAATAAGAGAGACAATTTTCAGGCCAATGTGCTATTTAGAGGAGATTCATTTTACGCACTGAAAAAGAAGCTATTTCAACAACCAGTAACACAAGTGAATAACAGAACTGGAAGTTGTAGCTGAGACAGATAAGCTATTAGTGTATTTCTGGGACACTTACCATAGAAATCAGTCTCAAGTTAGGTACTAAACCCAACAGAGATGCTGCTGATTTAAAGTCTGCAGATGATGGAGTTATAAGCACATAGTGTCAGTTATGTATGTATTGTTTTGACTGAATTGCAAAAGCACAAATATATTCAGTGACTTGACCAAGAGGTACTCTACAGCAGCAAACAGTATACTGCTTATGAAACTAATATCTGGATTCTAGTTACAACACTGATTTTGTCACAGTATTTTAAGGTTTATTTAAGAAACAGAAGTACAGCTAGCTGTATATACATGGCTATTAAATTTGCTACTTAACAAGTTTCATGCCAGTGGAGCAGAATCTCACACTTTATTCAGACAGCCCCTCATTGCTCAAACAACTCAGCAGGCTATCTAAACAAAGTACGTAATGAATGACTCAAAACAAGGAGAAGGTTCTTAAAAACAAAACAAAAAAATACAAAAAACACAAAAAAATCCTAAATACAAAACCCTCACAACATACTAGAAAACACATCCTTTTAAGAACCAAGTAAGCCACAAACTAATGACCTCCAATCACATCACTGACAAAACTCAAACCCTGGAAACAATCTCAGAATAAATACATTATCTCAAATTTCTCATTCCTACACTAGCACTTTTCCCATCTCACAGAAGCTATAAACCTCTGCAGATAAGAGAAACAAATGAACATGAGGCTATTTTTCAAATAGCTCTTCAGAAGTATGAGGAGCCTGACAGTGCAAGATGCAGAACTGGTCCGCTGAAGTGGAGCTACACTGTATAATGCTAGAAATCTTCTAGGCCATGCTGCAGTCCACAGAATAACCCCATATCAAGAGTTGTCTGCTGGTATATTTTAGGAGAGGGTGTGAACAGGTGAGGAAGAGGCTTAAGCCCCAGCACAATGGCTGTATCCTATTTTGCATCCTCTCACTATGAAAGGAGTGGAAAACTGTTAACAAGTGTCCACTTCTGGGAAATGGAATATGGGAAGTAGTAGCAACCAGAATGATGCTCAGCTATAAACACTGGGATAATGAATCAAGGAAAGCGCAGGGAATGACCACTGTGGAATAGTGTCTGAAATGGTAGCAAAAATGAGGGGGAAAAAAGTTAATCACAAGCCGAGCATAGAAAGGAGGAAGTTCCTGCAATGCGCTCATTCCTTCTCAAGCGAGCAGCAATGGCGCAGAAAAAGACACTGGGATGGAATGAGATATACTGCCTATCCAGGTCAGTGAAGGGGGAAAGGGGAGGGACGAACAGAAAAAAGAAGATAAGCAGGCCCCCTCAGTGATTCATACCAGAGCTACTGCTGCTGGAAAGGAGCCAAATTTGAGCTGGAGCATTTGTTTCTGCTTTTTTTCGCCTCTCAGAAAACCAAGGAGAAACTCTGACATCTACCTGAAATGCATTCAGATTTTGCTGCTGTAAACCCCTATTCTAAATTACACCTAGCCTCAGAAAAAACTCATAATCAAAACCATGTAAGAGTAACTTAAAAACATCCTCCTCTTTGGTTGAGTTTCTGTGCTGCCCTGAAGTAAGAATCGCTCTTGGATCAGTGCTCTCATAATGTAAAATACAAAACCCTTTAAAAAGAAAAAAAAAAATACATTAAGTGGCAGTTGAGGACAGCAGACTCATATTATTTCTCAAATCACACATTGTTTTTTCTTACGTAAATTCCTAATCTGCCTTCTCCAAAGGCCCTCCTGTCAACTGCACACACATTTCTCAGCCTAATGCAAGCAATTTTAAAATGCACACCTATTTCTGTAAAGTTTATCACGCGTATCAGACTCAAATCACACCCACATTTTCTCATTTTTAAAAAATATTTCAACTATCTGTTGAAATCATCAACTCATCAGGTATCTTGTATGTGGTTTACAATTAGTGTCCCCAGCTACTTGCACTCGGTCTTGTTAAGTGAAGCAATAACTTAGCAACCTCAGCTTGTTTGTTCATGTCTCTCCTAATGTGACATCTAGTCTCACTCTGATTTCTTTATAGATGTATTTACAGTTCGGTTCTGCCTTCCTGCAGTTGAATAAGCACCTGACAGAAACACCAAACTGAGCACCTTCATACTTATCTTGAAGTGGTCAGTGAAGAGCTTGAAATGGCCAAAAGCTAGCAGGAAATAAACCAAAACTGTGATACATCCATACACCACAACTCGGCAACAAGAATGACAATTCAAGAATTACCAATCAAAAAAGGAACCATCCATAAACAGAAAAATCAATTTTCATTATGATTTCACTCTAATAAAGAGGCCTTGCAATTTCTTAAATGTTTTTTGTTTGTTTGCTTGTGAGTTGGTTTTTCTTTATAAAAAGCATTTACAGAAATTCCTAGCTAGCAGACAAGAAACACTGTCTGAGAAGACAATGAAACTGTTTCATAGATGAGCACTACCTAATGAATTAAAACCTTTCTAAATGTAAGCAGCACTATTACAAGACTCCTTTAGAAACACAAAGACTACTATATTCAATAATATCTAAAATCTTATACAATGAAGTATTAACACTGCTTTCATTGTATTACCATCATGACAGTGTTGCAGCATTTCTGAAATTATACTTTTGTCCGAGTCACTATGCCAACAGGCATGCCAGTATGCTTCAAGCACCAAATGGCTAAAATGAAATGAAATGGCTCAAACAGCTAAGATGTATTCAAACACAAATTCAAGTAGTGCTTCACCTTTTGCTACTGTAGTCAGAATTTTACTCTTTATATTTCACAGAACAACAGAAAATAACAGGCAGATCTTTGAGCTTAAACAAAACTTTGATTCCTTGCCTTTCAAGCTCTTACTATACAAAAATGAGGAACATCAAGAGATGACTTGCATAATCTTGCCAAATACAATGAAATTTCTTCTCTGAATGACCTAAAGAAGTTGTCAAATGTTATTGCCAACAGTCTATTCTAGGAGTTCATCCTTCCATTATCTCTAATTAAATGTCTGGGGTTTACCTCCCCCAACCACCATGACACAAACCACTTTAAGTTTTATAGATTGTACCAGCAAACCTTCACAAATCAAGTGTTGAGAACAGGATTACATGAAAGCCCTCAAAGATAAGAACACTGGCAATCCTTTGCATTTATATACCCCACTGAGCACAAACCCCACAAGAGGCAGAAAGCATGGATACGTGCCTTCAGTACCAACATCCACAGCTGATGCTAGACACAAGATACAGTGCTGCTAGACATCTGACTTTCTAAACGTCTGCATAAGCCATTTCCACACACCAATCAATCCCCCTTCACTCAGCAGGTGGAACTTGGAGTCCGCTCTGAACCTGGCTTCCAATTAGCTGCACAGCATGGACACACAACTTTAAGCATACTAAGATTTGTGCAGAGTTAATCACGCCGGAGGTGAAGCAGCCTACATGGACATAGTAGTTTGCTGTCATGTAGGCAGCATGGCAACTGAGCACCTTTCCTACAGGCAAGACATAAAAGTTAAACACAATGAGAAGGGTTACGCTTATCCAGACCCACTCAAGTGCAGGCATGCATCACACTGCCTGCAAGCCAAACAATAAGTACATCCCGCTGCTATCCAGAGGAAGGTTTTTTTACTATTTCTTCCTCCTCAAAGAAAATGTCAATGTGGATGTAAGCAGCTATACTCCATTTCATATTTCAACTCTCAAGTGAGTACCTGGATAGCCCTCTCTTTGTAGTCACACTACTTGTGACAGTGACTGCTTAGGTCCAACACCTCTGAAAAGAGACAGAGTTTGATCTGTCTTCTTTTTTTAAAAAAGAAAGGGCATTAAAAATGCATTTAAAAGGGCATTTAAAAAAGAAAGGGTATTAAAAAATGCATAGATGCAACAAGAAGTCTTTTAGCTTATTAGCACACATGAAAGGTAAAGAAAGGGAAAAAAGCCATTAAAAAGTTTAACAAGGAAATAAACAGAAGATAGCCAAGTCACACTTCCTTTGCAGACTGTAGTGAAGTGTCTTCTCTAACCAAGACAAATTAGAAACACTTCTATTATGCAATCTAATATTAAAGTTTATGGTTTGGGAAGCCAGAAATTTCCTACTGTGCTCCTAATAGCCGGACAACTAAACTACTTCACTGTTTACTTTATGATGCCACATTCAAGATATGGCATAGCCTAAACATTTTCTTAAAAGAAATAAGCCTTAATGAGTTAACCACACACACGCACAGAAAGCCTGCTACCTGCCAGACAACCTCAGGCTCTACATTTTTTAATAATGAAATAGTTACTCATGCCATTACATAAATATTATTACATAATATCTCTTTTGTATGCAAAATTAGAGCTACAATAAGATAGGTCCCACTATTTCAATACTGTGTCTATTCATCCCACTCATTCACTTAATAATTTGGAGCTCCAGATGCATCAGATTGTAACAGCTTTAATATCTCACGTCCCTCTGGGCCTAAACAGACAATTCCAAATAAATAAATAAACCCCAAAACCACCACTCCCCCCAAAAAAAAACACACACAAAAATCTGCTTAACTATAACTGAGTGAAAGGAATTACACGGTTTTTCTACGACATTTTTCTCGTTGTCTTGCCTTGTATTTAATGTACATACTAATACCTCATTTTCAATACCTAAGACAATAAAATATGTAAAAATACCTTAATGCCCAAGGTCAGCATTACACAAAATAAGTGAAAAGGGATCACAAGCAATGACACTTATTATGTCCAACATCTCAAAGAACAGGTTGTTGGGTTTTTTTTCCAACTTGGTGCTTAACGTTTGGGTAAACTACAAGAAATATTAAATTTATTTTCCTAAAAATTACATTTGTTAGAAATCTGTTGTGAGGGTCAGAAACATATTGGAGATGTGGGAACACTATAACCACGAGTCCACTGCGAACAGGCAATGAAGTGGGATGTGACATTAGGAAGTCTCGGGGGGCAACATGTGGCCAGCAGTTAGGACGTTCCCTTCTGCACTGCAGCACCAATGCCTACCGTTTTACGCGATGTGTACCACGCTAGCGTAAGATCAACATAAACCCCCACTTTGTAAGTACTGCAGAAGTCACACTTGTAACCCACGTTCAAAGGTTTCTCCTTGTGCGCTCTCCCTTCCGCTATTCGCCCCGCAGACACATCTCTCCGTGTGCCGCCGCCGCCGCCACCACCCGGGCCCACACGCCGTTATTCTGCCCTTACCGGGGGTGTGGGGGACGCGGAGCGGGCGGCTGCCCCCAGTGTTTGCACAGCTGCAGCCGCTCGCCCGGGGCAGCCCCCACGCCGGCCGCGCCGCGCACAAAGCCCCGGCCGCAGAGAGCTCTCCGCCCCGACCCCGCAGCTCCTCGCCGCCACCAGCCCGGGGGGGCGGGCGAGGTGCGCGGCGGGACATGACCCCTCCGCCCGCGGCGGCTGCCTGGCTCCCTCGCGGGGACAGCCGGGGCTTGTCCCTTCCTCTCCGGCCGCCGCCGCCCCGCGGCGACGGCTGGGCCCGGCGCGCTCGTTGGCAGGTGAGACGCGCCGCAGCGGCGGGTGCGGGTAGACGGGCGGGGGGGAGCGCGACCCAGCCACAAAGAGCAGGAGCTGCCGCTGCCTCCGCCACGGAGGGGGCAGGGGGAGCGGCGGCGGGCCCGGTGCCAGCAGGACCCTCGCCGCAGCGGGGCTGTCCCCGCCCGGCCGGCGGCAGCAAGGACGGGGGTCCCTTACCTGCAGGGGTGGCGCCGAAGACTCTCACGACGGGCACCCGCTTGGTTGGGGCCTCTCGGAAGTGGGACTGGCAGGGGTCCAGGCCGGGCAGCGGGCTGCCCATGTAGTAGTCGACAGTCACGATCCGCACTGAGAACATGTTGTTCGTCGCCGCCGCCGCCGAGGCACGCACTGAGGGAGGGAGCGAGCGAGCGCGGAGCCCGCACGGCTCCCCCCCGCCGCAGCGAGCGAGCGCAGCCCCCCGCCTGCCTCTCCTCTCCTCTCTTCTCCTCTCCCCGCCCGCACGCCCCGCCGGCGCGCACACAGTCTCACGCGCGGGCACGCGCCTTCCCCTCCTGTCTGCCGCCCGCTCTTTTCCCCCGCCCCGCCGCCTCCTGCTGCTGGCGCCGCCGCCGCTTGCTCCTACACACGCGGGCGCGCACTTGGCCGGGGCGCCCCGCGGGCTCTAGAGCCCGACCGTCCGCGATCGCCTCACGGGCAGCGCTGGCCCGTCCCCCCGCAGCACCACAGACACGGCGGCGGCGGCTCCCCGGCTCCGGGCTGCAGCTGTTGTTGCCATGATGATGATGTCACGGACGCAACCATAGGGGGAACGGGGAGGTTGAAGGGCCGTGTGTTGGTGGAAGGCGGCAACGAGCGGGGGAGGTGTCACTCCCCAACACACACACTCGGCACCCCCTCCGTCTTTCGGGTGGGACCGGGAATCTTCCCGGTGCTCACCCTCCTCTTCCCGGTGGCAAGCGGGGGAAGGGAATGTGTGTGCTGGGGAGTAGGGGACAGTGCGGGGTATGTGTGTCGGTGATTCGGCGATCGGCCGCGCGGGCTGGGGTGAGGCTGCGGAATCCCGAGCCGAGGATGGGGCGGGGAGGGAGCTATGCTGGGACAGGATGGGGTTAAGCTGGGCCGGCCGCCATTTTGGACGCCGAGCCGCCTGGCCGCGGGAAGGTGAGTCTCCGCACGTCGCGGGGGCTAATAAGACATTGAAAAGAAACGGTGGGGGGCAGAGAAGGGGGCGAGGAGTTAGACGAGGAAACCTCCCGCCGCCGTTACTCACGGGGGCGTAGCGGCACCGCTCCCGCTGAAGCCCGCGCCCCCTTTGGTTGTAATGGCCCCTGCGCTCGGCTTGCGGGGCGGAGGCGGAGGGGACGGGTGGAGCGCGGGCTGTGGAAGGGCGGTGGCGGTTGGTGCCGTTGCCGAGCGCGCGGGTGGTGGCGAGGCGGGGCCGGGCGCGTTGCGGCGGGGGCTGAGCCGCGGCCGCGTCCTGTTGGCACCTCCCAGCCGCCCCTCCGCGCCGATCAACCCCGCGTGAGCGGCCGCCGCCTCTTCTCTTTCCTCCCCTGTTGCTGCCCACTGTCTTTGCAGCATGCTCCCCCCTCGCTCTCCCCAAGGCCACCGGCAGCCGCGTTTCTTCCTTCCCCCGCCCTCCCATCGCCCCGTGGTTGCCCGTTACCTTCCTGCGACCCATGAATAAAGGTCCGGCTGCCAGCTGCCCGCTTTGGTTGATGGCGGGGTGAGGGAGCGGCCATGAGGCTATCACCTCAGGCCCTCTCCGCCTGGGGATGGGCGCCCTGACATTGGGGTCAGGCTTGCTGAACCCCATCGGAACTGGACGAGGTAGCCCCTCGGAGACCTGCGTTTGTCGGGAGGAAGCGAATCCCGAGACGTAGGTGCCTCTCTGCTCCCCGATGTGAATGCGGGTAAAATTTACGAGGATTTAGGTTTCTCTCATTCGGTCCTTTAAGACCTTTATTTTGCATTTTCCAGCTCTCGTGCAGGGTTTCATACAAAATAAGGCAAAACCCCTGAGCTGAGATTCCTGTTACAGTCTCTTTGTCTCAGAGCTGAGGCTTTGGAGGCAAAAAAACCCCAACCCACACCAAATATCAAAAGAGTTGGCAGCGTGGAGTATCAGCTTATAAAAAGGCCAAATATTTTTACATATATTTAGAATGATATTGCTACATATGCGTGCAAGGGTGGATGATAGGAGACAAATGTACAAATCTATAAAATCTGACAAAAGTCCAATATGTAGAACATATGTTTCACATTTTGCTTACATATGTTTTGGTTTTAGGTTTGAACAAAAGACAGGTCAGGCAGTTGCTACCCTTCATTTTTTCATTGTAATGAACAGGAAGCTTGCCTGTCTACTCAAGAGTAACTGGTTTCCTACTCTTTCTTTGTAAGAGCTGTTTATTTTCTCTAGCTCGCATCTGTTTTCCTCCTTAAAACTCCTTTTTATGCGAACAGAAAAAAAAGTCAAGCTACCTAGTCATCAAGCAGTCTTGTGTCACAGAAGCGCGTAGTTGAAATAGGGTTGAAACCCAAACTATTTTCTTTGTATCTAAAAACCAACTAAACTACAACTTTAATTTTTTGACACTTAAGGCTAATATTTGGAAAACCTCTAGAACTGAAAGAATACTCTTATGAATACTTAGATTTCAGAAAGGCTAATAAATCACTAGGAGGTTCCTGATGAAGCATGCTAACAGATAGCACTCGGTATAAGAATGCATTTTGTGCTGCTGCTTAACTAATACATTTTACTCATTTTCCATAAGACTTTGATAGGGACACTGCTGTATTCCTTGTGTTACTCCATTCCATGCTGAATGAGTTCCTGAAGCTCCTATCTGAGCTCTGTATCTTCCCACCACTGTTTATTTCAATGACAATATCTTTGAACACGGGCAGATGTGCTCTGGTGCTCCTTTCTGCAGGAGTTTTAAGATACTATGACATTAGCAGTACACTTATGTGCTAGTGGATAGCCGGCCACTACTATATTATGTTCTCATATATACAGGTAGCAGAATGTGATGTGTATCTGCTCCTCAGATGGGTTGGTATATAATCCAAGATATTTAAGCCACTGGAAGATTCTGGCATCTTCTAAAAAAGTGTGGTGCATCAGGTGTAGGCATAAGTTTACATTTTATAGTCCTGCTAAAGAGAAAGCAATTTCCCACAGTGTGATAGTGTTAAGTAACTGGAATAATAACTAACTTTTTTAGAAACATAAAGCAGGACTCATTAAAGTACATCATTCAGTCATCTATGTCATACAAAATATTTTATATTGTTTATTAAATAGAAGATAACCATACTTTGAATTATGAAGAACCATTGCAAACAGAAAGCACCAGAACTGAGATAAGAATCCAGGGCCAGTTTCCTATATGAGGTTTTAATTTAATATTTCTGAAAATTTTGAAAGTTACTCTCAGGAAAAAAAAAAAAAAAACACCAAAAAAAAAAAAAAAACCCAAAAAAAACAAACCTAAAAACAACCTTTCCTTTTTGATGTAATTAGCTTGATCCAAGTGGTAATTTTACAGCCAGACAAACATCTACATGGAACTCACGTGCTTTCTGAGCTGTATCTTTTCAGTTTCCTTTAATTTCTTAGAATGCACTTCTGCTTTCATATTCTTCTTGCAGTCAAGTCAGTAAGTTAGTCTGCAGGGTCACACCAAGGTAAGAATATATTTCAGAAAAGGTTTGAGTCAGCGCTGTCACAGGAGGTCCCCTGCCCTCCTCCTAATGTCAGTGCAAGCATTTGAATAGCTGCATTAACAAACTGGATTTGGAAACTGATCTGGGTAAAAAGTGATCCAGCTAAGAAATATGGGTTAGTTTTAACGTAGATCTTGTCGCTGATATGCCTTATTATGTAGGTGTATGATAGCCTTTGCTTGCACAGTGTAGGAGGCGGTGCAGGGGCTGAGTTTCGAGCATCAGGAAGAAAAAGAGAACACTTCTAGGGTCTTGGCTTGTGGTAGCTTAAGTTGATCGCTAGTTTCAGTTGCTGAAGTCTGAAAGTCAGTTTAACCCTTACAGTTGATGAGAGATTTCTTTTCAGAACATGTGTCAGGGTTTGTCTTTAGCACTTGTTTATTTGTTGTTCATGCACATGTGTGTATGCAGCTACTATATATCAATTTCCTTGTAGTTTATGCCTGAAAATGCTACCATGCTAGGATGTCAATAATTGCAAAAGGAAGCGTCATGGTTAGAGAGCACTACCACCCGTTTTCTCTGGTATCTTCAAACTCTATGTACTCTCTCTAAGGTTTCATACAGTTTTCTGTTATAAAGCAAGTAATCCCATTTCTCTGTTCCTCCAGTTGCTAAGCAGCAGCTGTTCTCCCCATTAGCCAGCCATGTATTTGCATGAAAATAATCAAGCTTGAATATATATAACTGCTTCTAATTATGCTCAGTTAAACAGCTGTACAATAAAAATTGAATATTAATAGTATTAGTTATCACCATAACTGACGACTGTCTTAAAAGTTAGAATTTCTTTACAAAGTAGAATCAATCAGTATGGTTTTGCCTTCCTTCTTTTTAACAAAAGGCACATCAGTTTTTTTCTTTCTTTTAATTGTTGCTATGTACCTACTTTTAAAAATCCCATGGTCACAGAATTGGAGCTCACAAAAATTATAATGCAAATATGAGCAGACACAGAATGACCTAGTGACTAAACACAGTGGGCTCCAGGGAAAAGGCTGAAGCCCTCTCTTGAGATTCTTAGTTTGGAGTCCTCTCGTACCTAAGCAGGTACAACATTTATCTTATTTGTGAAGGATAGCTTCCAGTTGAGCAAATCTGGGATTTGAAAACAGATCCGCATTTCATACAAGTGCCTTAACAGTAGATTAATGGATGAGCTAGTGCACCTATTCAGAATATTAGTAAAGATTGATTTCTGGTGGTCTTTCATGTTTTAAGAATGCTTATTAGGCTGGACATCATAGGCAAAGTATACAGGAGGATTCCTTGTATGAGGGTTCTGAGAAGCCTTGCTTTTACTCAAGGTAGTTAGGCCCATTTATGCCAGAATCTGAGGCAACATTGTGCATGTCCATTGTACCAGCTGAAAGTCAAGTACTGTCTGCATGTTATCAGATAAAAATCTAAGGACATCACATTAAAAGCAAGGGATTGAGCAACTTTTGGATACCAAACTGGTTTGAAGGTGCCGCTTAGGCTGCTGAGTGAATTTGTGGAAGTAACTGCTTTAGAAATAATGCTTAAGATCCTAACGAGAAGATCATGAGAATTCGGTTTGGTTTGGTTTGTTGTTGTTTTGTTCAGGATTTTTTGTTTGTTTTTTATTTTGAGTGAATAGGTACAGGCTAGGCATCAGGCTCTGAAGTGTGAGTCAGGTTCTGTCACAACCAGGATAGTCACATGTTTAATCAATGGTCTTATACCAACGCTGTCTTGCCAGTAGGAGCCTGATGGAAAAACTAACTTAGGTCTCAATTATGAAAATACTAGAACTGTTCAAGACGTCTTTTAGCAACGACTTTTAATAAACCTATCAAGACCAAGAATGGTGTTACGTGATTTGAAAGTAACAAATATGTTTGAAGGAGGACCTAAGGAAGTGTTGCATGCAACTGTTGCAGTCTATAAGGCATAGGAAACAAATAATGATGTAGAATAAGCAAAGGCATAGAAGTAAAAAGGAAAGTATCTTTGGTGTAGTAAAGGTACATATTGTTGGGATAACTGGGTAATTTTTTAATAAAATAATTTGTTGACAAAGGAAATTAAGTAGATTTAATCTGTACTCCATAGAAAGATTCAGTATGGTGTAATATAACAAGTAGGATGCATAATGTAAAGAATTGCTAATGGGAAATGGCAGTGGGTTGTGTTGAAAGAAGGACTATAGAACTGGAAGTTGGCTGCAAGTAGAGTCCACCCATTTAATGTCTTTTGCATAACCCTATTTAGCATATAAATAAAAGTTGCCGGTAACCTTAAATTTGGAGGAGAACAGGCATATCCTATAGGAAGAATTGTGTAGTTTGGATTGAAATTATAGAAATGTCATAGCATCTGGCATATGAAGGGCAAGATTTTGCAGATTAAGATTGCTGTGAGTTTTCTGCTCTGAACTAGAATGTCAGAAATGACAGAAGAGAAGATCTGGAATTCAGAGTAGTATGAATCTACCCCCATGATGCATCATAAAGATAAATACAGTTCGAAACTACATGAAGTGGGCTACTTCTATCAAAGCAAGTGATATATGAATGTGGACATACGAGATTTTGGTCATACCTCATTTGGACCATTTTAAAGTAGTCAAGAGGGATGACTTTAAACTAGATACAAAGTGGGGTACTAAAAATGGTCATAGATATGAAAAACCTGTTTTATCAAGATAATAAAAACAAACTGGCTTCATCTAGAAAAACAAACTGAAGAAAGAGACTATAAGTGAACTAACTTTGGAGTAAGTGAGAAATAAAAATGCTTAAGACAAAGAACAGTGTTGCTGTAGAATGATTAGATACAAACTGGAAATTAACTTGCTATGAAAGAAGGTTTCTAACCAATGGAGGAATTAATTTCTTCTCTTAGTAGAAGTAGCAGGGCGGAGCATTTTAACAAGATTTAATATGGAGGTTGTTCAGGTTATGAAAAGGGTTACATGATGTTTCTTGGTTGTCGCAGGTGACTACAACTGATGATCAAAATTCTAGAAGGACAGTATATAGTTCCCTAAACATTTCAGTAGTAGAATTCAGTCATTAGGATGAGTTTTCATCATCATTGTACAAAAACAATTGCATACCATAGCTGTGGTATAGCTTTCTGTTTCAGAAAACCTTGACTTTAGCATGAAGTGCAACCCTGTTACAGCATGCATTGTGGCTTTATGTGTATTTTCACATCTGTGAAAGAGTTGTGTATGCAGATTCACATAAATAATGTTTATATAAAAATGCAAAGCTGCCTTTGACGGCATTTGTTTCCTATGGGGTTGTATTTGCATTTAGTAATTTTCAGTCAAAACTTGTGTTTGAAATGTAAGTTACTCAATTTGTTGTTTGTTTTGAAAGTAACATCTTTCTTCTTTCAACATTTTCAGGGCTTGCCATTGCCTCATATCAGAAGAACCTACCAGTGAATGTGCATACAGGAAAACTCATAAGTATTCAAGAAAATGATATAAACTGAAATGTAAAAATTAATAATTACACATGTAGAAATATGCCACTCTTTTTTTTCTTTTTTTTAATTGACAGGGTAATTAAGTGAGAAGCAACATATGCATAATGTATGAAAATGGTCATTAAATACCTAATTTTATTTCTGAAGATGAGAGTTCTGTTATGTTCTGTGCTGACAGAGTTCTACCTGTCAGGAAGGAATTGGTGTTCCTTCCTGTGCTTGGAGAATGACCTGTTGTGAAGAGCAGAATACTTGCATGACTCCATAAGGAATTAAGTTTAGTATAATAAGAACATACACGTTGCTGAGGAACAATTATCAGTACAGCAGTAAGTGAAGTTTGGTGATTGGATGTAGGCCGGTGAGAATTTCGAGGATGAAATTTGATTAGGATGATAGTGTTAGAGCTAGTTTCAGGAGTGGCATTGCTCAGTCAGCATAATATAAAAACCTGCTGCCTAGTGTTTGTGTCTGATGACTGTAAAAGTTGGGTATGGACTTAAAAGAGAAAGTTGTTTGCAATGACATACAGTATTTTAACATTAATACTGTTTGTGGGAGTGGTATATTTGACAGTGAAAGTTAATAGCAAGTAGTGGAGTATAAAGGAAAAATGGTTGAGTGTTTGAATAGCTTTTGTTGTAAAAATAAAAGTAATTGGTTTATTTTTGCAACAGAGATGCCAGTTGAGTGTGGATGTGGTTGAGCCTTCCATCATCTTTCCAGGAGAAAGCATATGTGACTGGGTGGGGTTTATTAACTTTAAAAGTGTTTTTAGTTTATATGTACACATATCTACATGTGTACCTAACCGTTTCAAACTCTGAAATTTCTGTTCCGTAACAATGCAGCTCAGGTAAATGGTTGTAAGAATTGTTTTTAAACAGGCAAGCAAAACACAATTTTTCATATTCTAGTTCTGATAAATAGCTGAAGCATTTAGTTGAAACCCTCAGTTGAGAATTATGTCTGGTGTGAAAAGAGTTATCCCAAGTGATTCAAAGAGTAAGTAATTAAAAAGATGTCATAATGGAAAATTTTCAAGTACTATAACTGCCAAAGGCCCAATCAGGCTCATATAACTCGTGTAGCCAAATATATATGAGTATGTGGTTATTATTTGAATTTCTGTTGGTTTAAAATGTGTAATGTGTTTCTGTGAATGAATCACAGAAATGGGGCTGGATGGTAAGTGGTAAAATCCATTTAATTTTAGATGCTGTATTTTTTTCCTGTCTGTAAATCAGACTACATTCTGCCTTGTAATCTGACTTACGGGAGGCATTCCTCATTCATGCATCAGACAAAGTGAAAGAAGCCTCAGTGAAACATGTGGCTCACAAACAGCCATCTGTTATCCAAAAAGAGAAGAGTGTCACCACAAGACTAAACTTAAAATATTTTAAGATTAGATTAGAGATGGCAGAGCTCCATTAAATGCTTTGCCCGTCGCTGTCAGTAATATGTGAATGTGGCAGTTTCAGATGCCTCCGATTTTTTTGTATTAGGACAATTATCTGTAGTTTAGAACTCTGTATGTGTTGACTGTATTGTATAAATCTTTCTATTCCTAATTAAGAAAGTATATATAACCTTTTATCACCTCAAATAATTATTTTTCCTTTTGGGGGTTTGTTCCTTTGAAATAATTTTCCAGAACGAACAATGTTAAGAAAAAAGCATTTTGGACTTCTTTCTTGCTTAACTTGAGTAAGTAAGGTAACACTTGTTTAGGTTTGTAGCGTTTTCTTTTGGGTCTTTCTGGCTCCAAAAGAATTTCTGTTATTTTTCTGTGAATTCCATCCAATTTGCAGTGATCCTTCTTGTAATATGCCTAGAACTTATTGGTGAATTCCAGGCATGATTGTAAAGAATTGGATGAATTTTTCATGGATGAAGAATTTACAGTTTATGTCCAGATAGAGTTTTTTACTTAGTTTCATATGTCCATATGACCTCCTTGTGTAGGGCATAATTAATTACTTCAGGGCATTAGTGTTTGGTCCATCAAAAAGCTTGAAGGACTTTGTTGATTGTCCACAAATAAAATGTTCTACATTCTGCCCTACAGCAGAATACAGAGAAACTGTTACCTTCCTGCTCCAGAATACAGTGCTTCCAAGTCTGCAAGTCAAATCTAATCTTGTCTCTTTGTTGGTACTCTGTTAAAAATCTATTTCTAGTTTCTGCTTGCTTGTTATCCTTAGATCCTTTACAAATATATTTTAAAAATATTATGCCTTGGGGTATTTCCATCCTACAGAATATATTCCAGAATCTGTTCCAGAATATTTGTCTCAATCTTTTCTGTAGCAGTAACTTGCTTTTTCTTGTACTCAATGTCATTTTACTGTTTTCTGACTGCATTTTGGCCACACTAAATTACTTTGAGGTATGGTGTCCTCAAAGTTGTCCACATTGTGGCCTCTCAGGAATTAATGAAGATGTCAAATAAAACAAGGCCTCATAACAGTTCCTGTGGTATCATGCATACAGATAGATTGCTACTTGTTCTTTATCTTGGATTCTTTTATATGCTGTCAGTTTGCAGTTTTATCTTGAGCCCTGCAACACTCACCGTTTTCCTTAAGCTTTAGCGTTTTTGCACAGTCGTTGCATCTTTGCACCTCTCATTCAGCATTGTAATCTATCCAGTTTATTCTCAGTGATTTTTGAGGTTTCATGAGAGCACCAAATGCTTTTCTGAAATTGAGTTATGTAATATCTAAAGGTTTCCTTTGTATTGTATATTTGTACTGGATTTTGAGGAAAGTGGTGGTGTTTGGCTTATTGTAAGCTAAATATTGCCTAGTAGTCTGTTGTCCTCTGCCAGTAACATTTTCAGGCTTGCTGGGCCTGAAATGAAGTCTAGTATAGTTTAGAATTTCAAAGATAGTACTTTTATCTAGAGGTTTAAAAAATTAATTTGATGACTACTGAAACCTAGTTTCAAAAATGTTCACTTGCACAACACTTTTGCTAGTGTTTTTTGTTCAGTACTCACATTGCAAGGATGATATTATAATATTATATACTGAGATTATGTAAGAATAACAACAGTAATAATAATACTAATAATAATATAATTATCAATGTTAGTAGAATGTACTAAAGGATGACACTGAAAATGTAGGCCCATCAGCACACAGATCTACCTCAACAGTTTTGGTGTCTGGCAAATAAAATTAATTTCCTTACTAGTATATTGATAATTTTATATTTCAAAGCATGAGATAGGTACGCTTGGAGATATATACTTGGAAAGAAAACAGATTTATAGAGTAGATCTGCTAATCTAATGTGATATGTTAATTGAAGTTAGGAAAGATTAAAAGGAGAGACGCTGTGAATCTGTTTTCAGATTCTTGGGATGGTAGTTACGTATGTTACTTACAGACTCCTAGTCAAGTACATAAATGGGATAAATTCTCTCTGGAAGCTGTGCAGTTAAGTGACTGAGAGTGAATCCTGTTACTATATGGTGCATGTTTCCTGCTGTCTCTTGAGTAATCTTGCAGCTCCTTTAGTTAGAAAATCAGTGACACTTGTTTTCGTCCAAAAGAAGGAATTTGATGACTTGGCTAATAAGATTAAACAACACAGCCCCAAAAATCTGTAAAGTATTAAGTACTATGCCATATTCCAGTCTCCCTACTCACTGCACCTCCATCTTCCTTTTCGTGTGCTACTTTCTAAGTTATTTTGGGGAGACAGTATTTTGTGTAGCTGGTTTTTCTGAGGACAGGACTTAGGCTTTTGACCCATTTCTTTTTTTTTTTTTTTTTCTCTAGCAAGTGGTGTGTTTGCATTAAGAATATGCTTTTTTCAAAGAAAATTATTGTTGAGTGAAAGTACTAATACTGAGGGGAAAATAGGAAATTGTTATGCTGCAAAAATAACTTTGAAAGTGTCTCAGATTGTTCAAGAGAGGGAAGAGAGCCTTCCAAGATGTGAGCACATTCTCACACTCAGCTTTAAATACATTCTTTGTCTTTAAAAGGAAACACAAGAGAATCAGTCAGTAAATCAAGTGTAGTTGTGGGCTTGTGTGCAAATCAGTATCATTTTAAAATAAGGCACTAGGACTGGACATTTGAAACAAGAATTGTCAGTGTCAAGACCTCTTGTGCTTTGAGAAAAATGGGCATATCTTTCATTAAACAATACCTTTCCTGCATCCCCTGTTTGTTTTTCTTCATCGTTGTCTGAAGATAGCAGCTGTGGTGGCTATTCTGGGTGAATCCTTAGGTACACATTAAAAATCAGACTGCATTTTTATACTGCAATGAATAAGCTTTTAAAATCACTGTAAGGGTTGGGTGGGTTTATATCCATTTGTTTGAACAGGAAATGGAATTTCATACAAAAAAATCTCGACTTTTTCTTAGTTGTTGTTTGAGAAAAAAAAGTACATGTTTAAAGACTGTGTGTCCTACCTGAAACTTAAAACCTGTTTTGTGATAAAGATCACTACCCTCGTTTCTCTCTATTGTACCAGCACAGGATTGCTGGTCAGTTCCCTAATTTCTTCTTTTCCTGACTGGCACAGAATTGCTCTTTGCCTGGAGTACTTCAGAAATCTATTATTTTAAACAGATCAATAGCAACCACATTTTTTAAGCTTATCCAGAGTACCTTTATCTTTTACCACAGTTTGAAAGTATTAGTATTTTTTTAATTAAATAGTTCTGTTTAGAAGTAGATTTCACTCAGAAAAGAGAAAATATAGCAGTTGTCAAAAGGGATAAAGTGCACTACCTGGAAACATACCCTTTTGTTTTGACAGAAAAGGAGAGGAATGAGCATGTTATAGGTTCAGCTTTTCTGTAAATATTCTGTTGTTGTAAGCACAGTTTATTTTTATGTCCCCAGTAAACCAAAAACTTTTAAAGCTTATTTTAATCATGTATAAAATGATGACACTGCTGCTTCCAAGGTTTAACAATTTAAAATTATTTGGTATGAACTGTACTGTGACAATAGAATTCATAATGTCCTCATTGGCTTCTTTGTAATGTTCCATAACATATATTACCGCTATACTGTGAAATAAAAAAGGTCTAGAGAGAAGGCTGTGTCCCTCTCCAAATGCTATCCCCTGAGCAGCATGGGAGCACTGTTTCAGATGATACTAGTTGTTTATGGGCCTGCATGCTGGCAGCTTAACAGCATGGGTGATGGGCAGCCTGGTGTTCAAGTTTGTTCCTTGGTACTATTTTATGAAACAGAGCAGCAGTGTCTCAGATAAGGTTCTTTAAAGGTGCCAATTTGCTAAATGCATAACAAGACCTTTAGGGGTATTCTGTTCCACTGATTTCTTTCTTTTCTAAGCACTTGAAATATATTAACTACTTTTCATAGCATCCAAATAAATGAGTAATAAGGCCCCCTGCTTAAAAGTCCATAGTCCCTGCACTCAGTGCTATGTATGCAAGCTATACAATTACAGTTTAATGAAAAAAGCATAACCAAGCCTAGGAGATTAAAGCTTCCTCATTCTTTTTGGCCTGTAAGTGTTACATTCCTCAGCACTGATTGGCAAAACCCTAAGCTGGAGGTAAGACATGCTTCACACACAGCCACCTGCTGATAGGGGCACTGTCTTAGGAGACAAGAGAGGCTGGTTTGGTGTCCTTTGCGCAGTGGAAAGCCTAGAATCGAATCTACTATTGCCTCTTCAGCTGCTATCGAATACTACAGTGTCCTTACATGACAGTTTGCAACAAAGGTATGTATCCCAAAGGAGAGGGAGATAGCCTTGACCTCTGCCAAGACTTAGTTCTAAAAAAACCTCTTAGGCAGCAGATGTAAATTTTTGCCTGATGACTGACCTAAATTTCACCAGGGAGAGAGACAAGACTGAACAGCAATAAACGGCCTTCTGCAGCCTGTTGTCCGAGCTATCAGGAGTAGATTTCTGATAAAGACTATTGAGAGTGCCGGAGTTCTCTTGCATTTCTGAGGCTAGGTAGTGCTGTTAGAGGACTAAACTCTCTAGCTCCATGCGTTCACCCATCTTTGTCATTTGGGCTACATGCGACTTAGTGAGAATAGCAGCGTTCTGCATACTGTTTGCATGGCCATAAGTGGGTGCACAAAGGACAAAGTTCTAAAGAATTAGGGCAGCTAGTTTTATATCTAATTATGCCTCTACTCCTACAAACAACTTAGGGTTTGCAGTATTATATGTTTGTGGTGTCTTAAATGGAACTACTCATATGAGTGAAGTTATGGATGAAATTGCATGGAGGATTAGATCCGGACAGTCACCTTTTAGCTTATTATTCACACTGTAGCACTGTTACAAATCAGGTATCTCTGATGTTACCCTCTGTTCAGTTAGGGTGAAGGGGTATCTGAAACTGAATATTTTTCTGTGTAATGGCTTGCGCTCCATTTCCATGCCTATCCAAACAAAGCACTTGTACAAAGGCATGTCATAGAGAGTATTTTAACTGTTAACAAGAGTTATAACGCATAGATTTTCAATGCAGAAGGTCATGAGGCTGCAGTTTCACTGGGTTATGTGCTGCATTTGCACAGACAGATACTCAGACAGTTAATGGTAGTGCAGAATGCTTTAATGATTTTTATTTGCATCAAGCTGTTCTCACCTCTTCGAAACATCATGGATAAATAAAAGAGGCCTTTTGTTTGCTCTTCATGAATGTTAACAGTGATTAAGTGGTGCTGAAGGAACAGACTCGTGCTCTCATTAAAAAGAAAAGGCAACAAAAACCAAAACCCAACAACAAAACTGCCCATCAAAGCTGACTTCAAAGTGACCTACTTCATTTTGATTTAAAATGGTAATTGAATGATTTATTTTACTGTTAGGGACATTTTGTAATTCACAACACAGAACTGGTCACACCTAACTGAAAATACAGAAATAGTAATTACATCAGACACCAAATAGTCATAATTTGTTAGGATACTCTTTATAGGGTGGAATTACAAACAGAGCTATGTACACTGAGACCAGGTTTTCTTACAAGTGGATTCAGCAATCAAATTTATTATTAAAAATTACGTCCAGAATGTAGTTGTGGGCAAATCAATACTTCTTGTACTATGGTATGGTGTTTCATAAGAAAGTCTATGCCAGGGCATGCTAGAAAAAAATATTGTCATCATTCCTTATCCTCCAAGATTCATTTTTTGGTATAGAGTCTCCCTGTGGAAGATTTCTCCAAACCTTCCTGGAACAAGGCATGTTCTCATAAAGATATAGAGACTTCCACACTCTGTCTTGGCCCCTTGCAGCTCAACATCAGGTTCTTGGGCTTCTCTGTCCCATGCATCAGCCCCAAGCCCCCTTTCTGGAAAGAGCTCAAAGGAAGTTAGTATAGTTTCTGGCTATGTTATATTTTGGGGCATTTTCTGAAGGATTTAATGTGCAATTCAGTCTCTTTCAGTGTAATCTTGAAAAATACCTGAGTGCTTCTTTGGGAATAAAACTCTGCTCTTAAATATCTTTGTGTCAGACTGATCATGCTTAAATTTTTGTTCCTGATTTATAGGCACACATCATGATTTCATTGCCCTGATTTAAGCATTAGTACTTTGGTGCCAATATTTTTTGCTTATAGTTTTCTGAATGTGTTAAGAGTTTCAGCAGCTTATACATGTCACATTGAGAAACACAGACAAGACACTCTGTATCTCACATACCCAAAATTCCAGTAGTGTCCATTTAGGGTCCAAAGGTACAGTGTTCCTAATAACAGCTAGGATGAGCAGGCTTTCAAGTACTTGAGTCTTTTGTTTCTAGTTAATAACTTCCAGTCCTTTTGGTTTCTAACCCCCTGACTTTGAGATAGTGATCTTTGTGGCATTCAGCTTCTGTCTCTTAAGGCTATGTAATTTAAATCAAGATACAGATCTTGACTTCATGTATTTGGAATACCCTCCATTTTCACAGAATTAATAGGATATTTGGGGAACACAGAATATGCAAATTCAGACTTGCTGAATGCATAATTTTTATGGCACTTCTGCTTTGTATTGGCTTTGTAATTTGTCCAGTCTTTGACTGAGGGCTAATTAAATTACTGAATTTACAATGAGAATATTGATCCATCCTTCCCTTCACTGATTTTAATTATTTACTCCTCCAGTTAATTTTCTTTTAAGTCTGCCTTTGTGTTCTCAGTGTGGCATAAAAGGACTAGTCAATGGCCTGAATACAGGAGCAGTTGAGGGAAATTTCTGTCTGCTATCAATCTCTCCACTGCAGGAGGAGTGCTGGAAATCCTTTTATGTACTATAGAGATGGGTGAATTCAGTGATCACTGCCTGACCAGTATAACAGTTCATCAGCATTTATGGCAGGTTGGGAGAGCAAGGGTTTAGGATTACATCTAAGAAGAGATCTGTGCATGAGGATATGACTCTCTATCATGGGTTAGGAATAAAAGGCCTGTTTGGAGGCATGTGTAATTTGAATGTATAGTAAAATGCAAAGTGTCTTCCCACATGGAAAGAAGATCCATTACTGACAATGTGTTTCAGTATGTGTAGGTATTAATCTATTGTTGATGTAGGTTTTTTACATTCTGTGTGTTTTCAACTTCACAACAGCCTTGAACATCTTAATCTTAGTTTTTAGTCATGCACTTATGTGCAATACATGGAAACAAAACTCACTAAGTATATATGACTAAGGCAATATTCCAGAAACAAATCCTAGAAGTGAAGGTGAAGCATTTTAGCTGATTCTGACAGAATTACTGTAACTTCTTGCTCTCGTGGGAAAACTTTGTTCAAACCCGAAGATGCTCTTACGGTTTTAATTGAGTGGCAGAAAATGACTTCTGTGTGGTCATTCCTAAGAGATTCTTGAAAACCAACATTTTCCATGTTTCCTTGTTTATTTCTTTTTTGGCTAGTAATTGCCTCCATGAATTGGATTTATAAATCATGAAACACAGACGGATAAAATGTTTTCTGGAGAATTTGATCCAGATGTATATTACATTTTCAGTAAATATCTTTTAAGTATTTATGCTGAAGAGGGTATTTTGTTCCTGTTTTGAGGTTGGGGGGGGGGGGTGATTTTAGGGAGGGGGAGGTGGTTATCCTGGTTAAATCAGAACCAGATTCTTGCTGTGTAAGAGTCCAGGAAAGTCCATAGTATTTCAGCAGGGATTCACGTGGCCCTTGGGTTATGGGCTGTATAGTATTGCAAGCTCCTAAAATAAGACTGTTCAGAAACCTACAGGCTTCCCATCTTTTTGTCTGGAAAAGTTATAAAATGGAACAGGCCGGGTTTTCACCTAGCTGCTGAGAATGCAGTTCTGGCTATGTAATCAGGACTAAATAAGGAGCAAGATCTGCACTAAAAATAGAAATGGAGGCTGATCCAACTGCAGCGTGAGTTGTAATCCTCTCACAGCAAAGGGCTGGTAGGTTCAACTGAGGACACTCAGTTGCAGAGAATCAAATAAACTTTATCCTGGTCCTAAAAAGCCACCATACCATAGCTTTTCGAACCAGATTTTCACCAGTCAGCAGAACTACTAATCATTCCTGAAAATTATTTAACCTATTGTTTCAGATTCAGATTCTTTTTGTTGTTGTTGTTGTTAGAGAGAGGATTATATTTGCCACATAGTAAGAGGGAAATGTGGGTTGTGTTTATGTAACTGTTTGAAGAACATCGGGAGTATGACACAGGGGATTTACTGCACTTCCCTCCCGGCTGGTTAAATACGTTCGTATCACTCTTCGGGGGTTAAGCTAACGTGCCTGTTGACAGTACATGACTCCAGGTGGGCACACTGAGGTGATATGGGTATCTGGCCAGGCATAGTACCTTGTCACAAGCTGCACTGTTCACGGTGTGTACATCAAGGGAAATGACTCTACTTGTTTCAGGAACAAAGTACAGAAGGGTGTAGATCATTCCTGCCTCCTCCCCTCCCCTTTTTTGGTAAAATAATTCAGAACATGTTTATCTTTTATTTGAGTATTTCCTTTCGTAAGTTTAAGCCAAAACTTGCCTGGGGAGTTCAAATATATCCTTTGATACAGAGTAGATTATTATTGCTTATTTATTGTTAGGAATATTTGTCTATTAAATATTTGGATTGCATGAGCACACCCAGCTACAGCTATGTTCTGCTTGCTTTCTTTGCCTGTTCCTGTATCTCTTCAGGCAGTGATACAGCAAGCATAAGCAGATTTTCTGTTTCTCCAGTCTTAAAAATGAGAGATTCTGTAACAGACTTTGGTAATTCATCATGTAATTTAAATTTCTTTAAATATTGTTACAAATGAAAATTTTTAAAAAAAGTAGACACAAACTAAACTCTTCTACTACCTGAATGCTACAAATATTTTTATTAATGTCCAGTGTTCAGGTTTTAGCTGTCCATGAGCTGCAGAATTTGTTACTGAAAACACACACTGTTCATGTACCTCTTGCCTGTTAATCAGAAGAGTAGCTCAGTTAAATTGGAAGGCAGGCAGTGGAGGAGAAACATCTGGGTCATTCTGACACATGGGAAAGCTTAGAGAGCAGTGGGATTATATGGAAGAAGACCAGAAGACAGAGATCATCAAACTTGCACAGGCCAAGAACAAAGCAAATAAAATACACAGTGTCAGTGAGTCACAAATCAATTGTTTAGTTGCATTTTCCTTCCTTACCTCCCTCTCCACCATAATATGAACTGCAGTATTCCCTGTTCCCAGACTCCAGTCCCAGCAGCTGTATCTCCTCTCTTCCACATCCCATACTGAGTGCACAGCTTAGCAGAAGCTGTGAGCAGCTGTCTCGCAGAAAGGCAAGCTGATCCACACCATCTTGTTGATGGGGGAGGCAGCAGCCTCCTTTTTCAGCTGAGTTCAGAGGCCTTTTGTTGGTGTTGTTTTGTTGTTGTTGTATTCATATTACTTGTGCTTGTATTTGAAGATCTGTAATTTCTGGGGAGAAAAGGAGTGCGTGCAGTCCAGCAGATACAGAGAAGGGATGGTGATCGATACTTGCTGTGAGTGCTGAGCAGTGAAATATGTGTATCATTGTGGTTTGGTACATTTAAAACTTACACTGATTAATTATTTCATTTAACTGACTTCAGCTATATCTTTATAAGACTATATAGGGCTTTGCATTAGTTTAACTATGGGATATGCACGCCTGTTCCAAGTAGGTACCAGTACATAGAAAACAGGTTATTCAAGGTTATACAAAGAAGAAATGGAATTATTTGAGCTGACAGTTTAAAGCCCAGGTAGAGGCTTACATGAATGTCATACCAATTTACAATGAATCTCATTCTAGCTTAGAAGGCAGTAGTGGTATATATGTGCAGTATAAATGAAATGTTAGATAACTCAAACACAGAATATGAACAGGTGTGCAATTCTATCTCACCTGCCTTTTCACTGTTAAATTTTGGATGTAATGAAAATGTGGAATAATTCTGTGGGTTCTTACACATACAGAGTGAATGAATTAAAATTAAGATTTTTTTTCTTAAAGAGGATTTGTTTGGTTTTTTTGTCAGAGCCCTTTCAAAGTACAAGGAGAGGTCACAGCTGTTGTTTTCATTCACATGTAGTCTGCTAAAACAAACAACATATGTATGGGGCATAAGAGTTTAGCACTCACAACATAGGGATTTTTATATGACTTTGAAAACTGTAAATAACAGATTATGCTTAACCTTTATCCTACTGCCCATCAACCTGGTTTGATAGTTGAATTGAGGTTTTCATGTGATACATTGTTCAGAAAAATAAAACTTCTCTCACCAAATGCGAGATAGCAAGGCCCACATTTACATTCTCAGCCTTAATTCCAGTAAGTCTTCTAGATTTGCATAATTACTACATTTGCATAATCACTTAAGACCTTGATCTGTACTCCAATGAAAGGAGACTCAAAACCTTGCTGCAAATCACACTTACTCACATTTTTATACAGGGAGCATACAGGACTGACCTCAGATATGGGCGTATTGCCTTTTCTTTAGAGCATATTGGCACCTGCATACCTGAGTGAGTTTGGAAAGTTAGTGCACCCACATGCTAACGCTTACAAGCAGTCTGTTGGTGGTCCTTGCTGTCATCATGTATCTGCAGTGGGTAGGGCCATGGGGGAGTGGGTACAGATTATACCATGCTTAACTTCTGGTCCAAGGGACTTTTTGTTCCATTACAGTGTAGACATAGCTGTGGTGGTCTCATTTCCCCGCAGAGGTAGAGCTTCCAAATACTGAAAATTAAAAAACAAACCCACATTGCATCCCTGTTTCTTACAAGTCAGGCAGAAAGATTAGCTAAATACTTCACAAATACAAATCAACTCATTCCTCAATTTGTTTTTTCTTGTTGGAGACAGTGAACTACAGAAATCCATCAATTTGCACATTGTCACAAGGAAATCTGCTCTTGAATCAGTAAATTTCCCTTTGACTTCAAACCACAGAACCTTTACCTCTCATTTTACTCTAAAAATAAGCAGAGAAATTATGCTTGCTAGATTGAAATACAGAAAGTAGACAGATATTTCACTGCAGAATAGGTGGTTGCTGTTCTGATATATGATAGTACAAAGATTAATTTCCTGTAGGAAATGGGTAACTCACAGGATATAGGTTAGATCTTGTCACAAGTCATGACAGAAACTTACTGTCAGCTGATAGTTTTTGGATGGCCTCTTTACAGTTAAGTCAGACCCTTAAGCCAGTTTCTAGCAGACAAATATCTAAAACAGAAAAGCCATCATGACTGTTAGCAATTTTCTTACATGGCTTCATGTCAGTGGTGTGAGAATGTGGCATCACTCTCTGTGCCAGGAAGAAATTAAATTACAGCACTTGCATATAACTTTTATTTTGTTGTGCTTAGTCTGCAGGATAACAGGGGAAAAGATTTCAGCAGACACTTCAAAACTGACAGGAAGTCAGAACCATTTGAAGGTATCGTCTCAATAGAATTGTCCTGAATGGATATTTTCGCAGCACAAGTCAGCAAGACAAATGATTTCCATGCTCCATGGATAGCTTTTTCCGTTTGTATTTACCTGTCAGTCATTCTGTCTCACACAATGCTTGGCAAAATCAAGTAAGACTCAGCAAAATTGACCTTTTTAATCTCCACTTGCCAAAAGAATCCTGGTTTCCAGATATCCTGAAAAGTTTATCTGCAGAATTTAGGGACTTCCCTGCATTTGGATCCACGGAGCAATGGAGTGGTTTGGTATCTGTGTTTAAGTTGTTCCCTCTTGTATCCTACATACTGGGTAGCTGTTAAGAATAGGAAGTGCTGCTTTTCACTCAGTTTTGATCAGTGGCAAGAAGACCTCTTTGAGGCAAATTTAATTGGCAAAGGAAATGAGATTTTCCTCTACAGCTATGAAATACCTTGATTATATTTCAGGAATTGCTACATGACATTTTAATCTTCTGGCTTTAGAGCAGTGGCTAATCCTGAATGGCTGAAAGAAGTTAATTTGCAGCAGTCTATATTCAGTGGCTTCTCCCACCTCACTGAATTGTGGTTCTTGTGTCCAACCAAGGTAAATACGATAGCTCTCCCACTTCAGACTGGAACCTGTGCCTGGACCCATCAGCTCACATGAGTCCCTGTCCCCCACAGAAATGTTATGCCCTTGATGATTTTTATCAGCTAGGATGACCTCCTGGAGACCATCACTTCAGTGACAAGAGTGAGGGAGAAGTGTAAGCAGATTCCCCCTTCTCTAAATGGATACAGAGCACTTAATGGCATCCTCCAGTTTCTGCCAGTGATGGTTACGGAGCTCCATGTGAACTAAAAAGTGCATCTTTCTGTACTCTTCCCTCAAAACACATATTCCTGGAGAGAGAATCATCTCTCCACACTTGGAATGTAACAGGTACTCTGTTAACTACACAAAGTGAACTATCTTAAAATATTCACTTGACTTTTCCTACCTATTTATATTCCAGACTACAAGTATGTTTTAAGATTGTTATGGCAATTCCAGGTAAGCCATTAGATCATACTGTGTCAGAGCAGCATCTGTGCTGGCAGTTTCACCAAGAAAATTACTAATCTTTGACATCGACGGAGCATCAACCTGAAGCTTTGTCTTCCCAATTCAACAGATGTTACTTAGAGTATGTAAACAACTCTGGATGGGATACAATAGCTGCACCCTCCCAGGAATCTGAGTCTGCCATGGAACAAGTGATTGTTATTGAGTACACTGTGGTGGAAATACAGATATATATTGCATACAGATAACTGCTAGGAGGCGAACAGAAAGTGAATTACCTTTCAGTAACTGATAGATGTGTGCATATCCCACACAGCCCCTATTCTCTTTTTGTTATACTCCTGCACATATAAGAGTCTCATACACATAAGGTGCACTGAGTGTGCTGTTGCCTGAATTAAAATCTCAAGGAGCCTCAGTAATTAGATGTATTGTATAGGTATATCATGCCTCACAGTTCCAGAAGCAAATGTGAAATTCCAGCAGATATGCACATGTACCTCTCATCAAACTCCTGGTGCTGTATCATCAATAACTTTTCAGTCCATCAGAGGCATGAAAAGCTTTCCTACAGGTTCTTTGTGCAGTGAAAGTGGCAGTATCTGATAGCATAGACATAAAACAATTTTAAAACCTGCCTCTCCCCCCCACCCCAAGCAACAGTTGGAGTACCTGAACAAAACACATTTGGAATAGTGTAAATTGTCACTTTTAAGATATTACTCTTAAAATTTTAAAACTTTCTAGTGAAAAGTGACATTGGTAAATAGCTGGGCTTAAAGCTTTAATCTGCACAGGAAGTGTGCAATTCTGTAGTTATGTACAGTATTTAAGAACACAAGCAAAATTACCAGCAAACATCACAAGGCCAACAGTTATAAGATGACAGTAAGCCTTCATCTCTAAAAGCAAAAATGTGGACCAATCTACAATGAATTAAAAACTGGCAGGAACACGTCACATTTGCTCTCAAAGAATTCTGTACATTTCCAAATTGCAGCCAAGCAAAAAGCAGGTAGACATCTGTATGCAATCTGCCTAGTTGCACGAAGCTTCTTCTGTCAGTTCATCCCTTAGTGATATTTTCTGTGCAACTGAGTGTTGTCATACCTTAGATACAGTGGCTTGAACTTTTCAAACAGTAATAACTGAACAAAACCAGGGACTAGGTAGTGCAAAGGATGATAGGAAAATAAGGATTCAGGAAATTATACTGAATAAGTAGAAAGGACTAAGAAAATGAGAGCAGAGCAGAAGGGGAACAGAAGAATAAGCCCTGAGGAAAGAGTCAGTGCCAGTAAATGTAATATCCTACTTTCAAGGAAAGAAAAAGAGTAAATCACAAATGGAAACAGGAGGACATATTCATCCAAAGTCATTACAGGAAAGCAAGATGACTGTTCCTCTTTCATTCTTCACCATGTTTTTTAATTCTGCTTCTGTATAGAGTTGTGCATTGTGAATGTGGAGGGAAAGGAATACCTAGAATTCAGATAGTCTCTTAAAAGCATATGCCATAGAAAGAGTTATGAACCACAAAGATAGGAAATAAATGATTATGATAATTTCTGGAGAATTAATGGGCCTTCTGAAAGCCAGGGATGAAATTCAGACTCAATCCCCAGATGTAGTTAAATAAGCTACAACTGTTACAGCAGGTTTGTTTTCTTGTGACCCAAACTCTGGTCTTACCTTTGCCCTTTTGTTTCAGTGGAAGACCAGCACGTACATCTGAACACAAAATTATTTTATCATCTGTAATGATCCAGCCCAAACGTTATTTTACCTTTGCCGGCTTTGTGTAGGATGATGTGCCATCTTGCACATTTATTTTCCTGGAGTGATTCCCAGAAGTATGCTATGCTTTCTCTTGCTCATGTCTCACTAACTTTATTTATGAGCTGTGTACACCAGGTTCTCAGTCCCTGAGGACAGGCCTACACAGGAAATATGTGGATTTAATACATACAAGTATGAGAGTAGTAGAAAAGGAGCTACTGAATAGCAGTCCAAATTAATTCAAAATTTGAGAGTAGATCAGGAGTAAGTTCACACCCATGGCTGAAACCACAACCATCTTTATCTGTTTTATAATATAGCAGAAAGACACCTTCTCAAGCGGAAACAAAATAATTTAAAGAGCAAATTTTCACTGGGTTTACACAATTAAAATTCCATTGTTGTGTGATGACTAAGTCTAATAGCAGTATTGTTACTGCTATTGATTCTTGGTGATTACCTAGAAATAATGTTTTGAAGATACCTTTTTTTCCTCACTATTAGATGCATGAATTCCCTTTGGCTGTAAAATGAATCAAGACAAGGCTCTCTATCTCACATGCCATCACAACTGATGAGAGGTGATTGGTATCATATTATCCCTTTGATTACACCTGTGCAATCCCATTAATTGAAAAATAATGTGACTTGGAGAAACTTAATGGCTAGTAATGGTGAATAGGAAAGCTGATGCACAAAGCTTGAAGTACATTTTAAACTGCAGTTGCATTTACAGATTGTCTGCTTATAAAAGACACCACAGATTTACAATCCCCTAGGACTCTGTAACTGCTGGACTGTTCCTCAAAGCAGAACTGATGGAGAAGTGTTCTGATGGATCAAGCCAGGGAGCAAGGCATCCCCTCCACCTCTCTGATGTTCTGATTTATTTGGCCACTCAGTTTGATATTCATATATGTGTTCTTTGTCTGGCAGGCATTTCATCCCTAGCTCCCTTTATAACAGCTGCAGTAGGTGTGACGAGCCTGTCATCCTACGTACATGTTAACATGTTGGTACTGTATTTTAAGGATGCTCTGAGGCTTGCCTCTGGGCCACCTGTAGTGTCTGTGCAAACTGCAAGCACAGGATCTCTCTTGCGAGGTTGTCTGCATATCTGTGCATGTTTAGTGGTTTAATACATTGGTAGCACACTGCTCAGCATGATGGACAGGTGATGTGGGGCTGTTCATGTGCATAAGAAGCAGATGGAGCAGGGAGCACAGTGAGATGGAAACCATAAACAAGATTGTTCTCCAAAGTGCTGTGCAAAAGCACGCTTTCTAGTGATGATGCACAAACAATTGCATTTCTGGGCTGGGCTGGGAACTCTTGCCTTGTGCATACAGGCTGCCATAACAGAAGGGAAATGCAAGGGCTTCACATGTGGTGGAAGAATTAGCACTGCCTTTGGTTCCACTGCATGTCATTGACAGATGTCAGACCTGTTGGTGATGTGCAGAACAGAACTTTGGGTTGATGTGCCATTTACCACCCTTTGCCCTCTTGTTTGTCCTGACACCTAAACTGCCAAAGCGATTCCCTTTAAGGTGATTCACCCAGTGACCCTAGAAAGCTAATTATTCAAGTGGGATGATATGGAGTGAGATAGCCTGAGGACAGGCATTACCAGGGACTGGCTTTGCAGCCTCTCAACTACAACTTTGTAAAGCCTGAGATCTAGACTGGGGGAAACCCAGTCAATAAGTAGCTTAAAGGAAGGGCATAATTCATGACCTCACCACCCCATTGCTGAATTAAGCATCCCAAATGAAACCAGTTACCAGTTACCTCATTTAGAGCCCAGCACTTGTGTGCACTTCACATGTCCACTGACAGCAGTACCAGCTGAAATGGTTGCCTCCTCTACCCTAACACCTCAAAGTGCCAGCAGACCTAGCCCTTTTCTGTATAGCACAGCTTTTAGATATTTTAATCAGGTATCGGATGAGACCAACATACATATCCTTGTGCAGACAGCTATTGGCAATAGTAGCTGGAGCATGTAGCTCCAGCAGAGGTTATTTGCGTCTTTCCCTCATCTCAGTGCCAGAACCTGAAGACGTCTCTCTTAAAGGCACTCCATGCATCACATGTGCTGAAGCTGACACCTGTGTCAGCAATATAGCACTGGCCCTGGAGACACAGCACCATAATTCATGCTGACTGACAGGGCAGGAATAAGTACATGCCTGAGGCAGGATGCCTTTTGCAGAGACACTGTAGCTTGCTACGTGGAGACAGCTTGGGAGAGTGGGATAAAGAAGAGAGGCTGTGCTGTTGAGGAGAAACAACAAGCCGCTAACTAGGGGTGAGGAGAGAGCATAGCAGATGCTGGTATCTTACTCTGGTCATTAGCCCTACAGGTATTGGCCGAAACTGCAGGGGATGCACTTGAATATGGCCTGCTGTTTGACCTCTCTCACTTGTCAATGAAATGAGGTTTAGTCTGTTGTGATTCAGGTTGACTTAGATCCGCATTTTTTAAACAAATCAAACTAGCACATGTCACTTGTGAGTTTATGCTCAGTTTCTGTTTGGTTGGGTTGGAGGTGGGGTTTTTTGTTCATTTTGATTTCTTTGATAAGAAAGAAATTACTCAGAAGCATGACTAGACTTGCTTGCAAGTGGTTACATTTAGCTGTAATCTGCTTAGTGAGTAGGAGGAGGAAAATTGCACTAGTTTGAACTTGATCTAGTAGGAAGGATATTTTAATTTGGGGCAGCAGAGAGAAAATTGTATAACACTGTTGTGCTGTCCTGAGTAGGAGAAAAAGCCAGTGAATTACATGATTTTTTCCGTCTTTGTAATTAGTTTGTTATGCAGAGAGCAATGCCGTGGGATTCAGTATTTTATCTGCTGGGTTTCCCCTGGTAGCATCTGAAGAAGTTCATTATAAGTGTTTATCACACGATTCACTTAATCAAACCACTGAAACTCAGAGAATAAGTCGTTCTAACAAGACCCTTCAGAGCCCCCTTATAAGCTACTTACTCATATACTCTTCCTTGGTGAGTGTACAATGGGTTTCCTTGTATCCTAGTCTGTGATACAGGAAGTTCATTATCCCCCAGTCCAAATTCAGATGTAAAGAAAGGAAGCAGGGCTTACAAAGAAGTGACAGATAATTTGCAAAGGATTTCAGTTAGCCACTCAAATCTCAGATAGAGTCAGACTGTAAGCTCTTCTTAAGAACAAACTTCGGATTTTCAGCATTAGGCACAGAACACATATCAACGTAACTGGCTCTAATGTTGTAAAATACAGACAATACATGAGAAATTATTTGCTTCTTTTGATTAGAAGTTAGTTAATGGAAGCATGTGAGAAAAAAAAGAAATCAGAACTAAACCTGTGCTTTTAGCTGGGCAATAGCACATATACTGCATAATAGGAGCAGAGCCAGTATCTGGCCTGATGCAAAATGCCTTGAAAGCCTGCTAAATCCCATTGCGTGCTAGGGTTTGAGACATTGAGACTTGTCTGACAAGCTAGGAGCTCACAGACATACTGTTTGCAACCTGTGTTTGTACATTGTGCATCTGGTGTGATAAAATGTGTTTTCCTGTGATGTACCTAGGAAATGTTCTAGATGTAGAGAGCAGATAGGTTGAGGACTGCTCTGCCTCCTTGAAGTCGTTCATTTGGTCAAATTTGGTCAGGCAGGATTTCCCCTTAGTGAAGCCATGCTGTCTGTCACCAAGCACCTTGTTGTTTTTCATGTGCCTTAGCATGTCTTCCAGGAGAATCTGCTCCAAGATTTTGCCAGGCACAGAGGTGAGACTGACTGGTCATCCATTTTCCCCTTCTTGAAAATTGGGGTTATATTTCCCTTTTTCCAGTTGTTGGGAACTTCACCTGACTGCCGTGATTTTTCAAATATCCTTAAAAATTTAATCATGTTGGTGACTGCCATTTTAAAACAAGGAGACACCCTCCATCAGTCACAGGCACGGTCAGTTCAAGGGCGTATTACTTTTTTCCAGTGGAGGTGCTGGTTTTTAATGGGCAAACTTTACTGTTAAATTACATTGTTATACAAGAGTGGCAAAGCAGATTCAGCTGTTTTTGTTTCTGAACAAATATAGCTCTGCATTTTACACCTTAGTCTGTTAACATGCTTGATTAACCATGTTTATAAATAGTTCTCTTCATTTTCATTACAAATGCTTTGGGTTCAGAGACAGCACCTGTTTCATAGCACAGGCTACAGGCATGAAACTGAGGTGCAAAATTCAAGGAAAGATTCTCTAACAAAAAATTCAGAGAAGCTGAGGTCAGCAGTTTGGCTTTTAGGTTCATTGTTCCATTTGCTTACTCAAGCGCTGTACCAGACTGTTTAGTAATTTGGGCAGAAGTGTTTCTTGAGATTGATTTTGATTTTCTCTTATTTTATAGGTTGAGTATTTGTTGAAAAACAATTTATGCACCTGGGAGGAAGTGAATAGGTGCTGTAGCAGGAACAATTCTTTTTGAATGGTGTGAAAGAGCCAGTAGTAACGTGTACTACTCAACATAGTTTTATATCAACAAGAATGGAAGCCAATGCATCTTTGTTACCTTTTTACAAATGATAATCAATTAAAATAGCAATGATCAGATTTCCAGAAAAATTGTTGACTCCCAGATGAGAAGTTTCTGTTGGAACTCTACCTGTTTCAGCTATACATTGGTGGAAGTGTCCACACAGCACAAACTATTCCCAAAGGCCTAGACTGCCTGATTTGGCAAAGAGTTTTTTGGTGCCTCCATATTTCATTCATAACTGGAGATTTGGAAGACACCATTTTCAGAGGTGCGGAACAACTGCTGTCCATACAGAAATTAATTTACAATCGAAAATGAGTTTATTCCTTTTCCTCAGGTGCAGGACAGGAGAGTGTCCACCTTCTACTTGTGACTTGAACAAGCAGTGAATTATCCCTGCCTAACAGACATGGTTCTCCTTGACTTGTAGCTTGAATGCTTCTCATGCTGTTTCAGTCTGCTAAACCAAAGTTCAACAACTGAATGCAATGAGATTAAGAATGTATAATAAATAATATGCTGCAGTTTTATGATAGAAAGCATTACTGCAAAAACAATTTCTACCAAGACATGAAATTTTATATTGAAAATGAAGGTAGAGTAAGTTCTTTGTGCATATTAGGACCTGCATGCATTCCTTAAAAAATGCCTGCAACATGCATAGCAGCTTGATGGGTTTTTTTTTCCTAACAAGCTGGATTAAAAGGAGTAGAATATATTTGGCAAAGAAAATCTAACCTGCTTTAGAAGATTGTGTAATCCAATTAATAGCTTAATAGACGATTTGTGATTGTTTCGTTGGCACTCCATAAAATACACAAACAGCTTCCATTGTAGGCTAAGAGTACAAAGGGAAATGAGTCTATATTACAGCAATACGTGAAAAACTACAAATTACTTTACAAAGGGAGAAACCCACAAACTACTCCGTTATTACTGAGGGTAAACTTCTATCCACTCCAGGATGCAGCTTTGACACAGAATTTGTCTGTAGAAAGAGATGATACATTTAGGATTTGCTATCTCGCTGATGTTAATTTAGTGGAAGATTTTTTTTTCTATCAGAAAGGTAGGTGCTGCAAAATTCACGTTTCTAAGTCCTTTTCCAGAAAATGGTTTGTAGAACATTTTCTGTCCTTGTAAACAAGCAATCCTAAATTCACCAGTAAGAAAAATCCTACCACCTACTGTTACAAAAGAAAAGTCTGAGGGAGGGAATCTGGGGTGGCTGATGAAAAGAAGATGGGTGGGCACATCTGATGCACAGTGTCCTATTGCCGCTGTTAGAAGCAAGATATGAGGTCATGTTGCCTATTAGTCTGAACAGTATGAGATTTCTTGTATTCTAATGGAATATTTCAGATGTGATTGATACATAGCAAGAAGGCTTAACATAATTAGGGACAATGTCAAGGATGAATGTGCGAAGTTTAATATGCTATTTAGGATAGAAAGACAATTTTTTATTTCAGGTTTTGTACAGAGCAATCTGTTCCTACAAAAACATACAGACTGCATAAACAAGAATGCTGAGTTTGAGGTAGGGAAGATCACTCTGCTGGACCACCACCAATTTAAAGTAGAGATTAATATCCACTATTTGAATCAGCTGAATGGATTATCATTCTTCTAACAGAAGTCCATGATCTCAGAAAATCCCAAGAATCGGGGAAAGAGCAATGGCAAGACCTCCTTTAGCCCTACATACAGCAAAGGAAACCAGAACCCTCCTCATGAGTCCCAGTTCCTTAAGTAGACCCAGCCCATGAAAGTCTGTAACAAGTTCATAATCGACTCAGAGTCCCCACATATTATCTCAGGTATAAGCAACATCTGCTAGAAAGAACTGACTTTTCCCTTCAGTCAATAAATTTTAACAGAATTGAAAAACTTTCTCCTAAGGAATAATTCAGAACCTTTAGATGATGATTTCAGTGGTGACCTTGTACAGCTGGAACTCATTATTTGATCAGAAGACACCAAAGTCTTGAAAGCTCCCCAGCATTCTGAAATAAGCTCTCACTGTATCTGGTAGCAAAACAACTAGCACCATGGTTTCTGAGGTCTCAGTGTCTTCTCAAGTTAATGCATCATCTGGCTTGGAAGATACCAACATGCGGCAGCCAGTAAACAACAGCAATTACATTCTTGTGTTCAATTTCCCTTATTGAGAAGACGATAGCATTCAAGTTCCACCTCTAATGAACCACCTTCTGCTGCTTGGGGTCACAGGTGAACAGCAGGGACCTTTTCTCCAAGCTCAGCATTACATTTCAACTTCTTCATGTATTTTATTCTGATGGTAGCGCAGAAACAAATGGAGTCCAACTGCAGTAGATTCAGTGAAATACTAAGAAATTACAGAGACACAGAGTTCTGGGGCAGCAGAGCTATTAATGTCAACTAGCAGTGCTTTGAGACAATACAAAGTACTGGTACAGAAGGACCTTATACCTACTAGCAATATATACTCCTATGTCATTTGTGGTAGCCTGCCTTTATTTTCTCATTGCAGATATCCCAATATCTGAAATAAACTAATTGATAGCAGCAACTGACATTTTCCTTCAGTTTTTGCTCCGTTTGATGTTTGCTCTTGGGCATAGAAGAAAAAGAAACCAAAAAGTAGAGAAAAGGAGGGTATAGAAAAACTACTATATGCAGAAGGCAATCTATTTTATAGGTGATATGCATTCCCACTATTAGATTTCTATGGAAGATAACATAAATGTATACCCTTTACATTGATATGTGTTGGAGCCATCCGCACACTGCCCTAGCCATACCCATAAACCAAGTACATTTCCTAATTGTACAACTATTGTTTCCATATCTACAAATTCCAAGAAATATATTGGAATTATCTATTAAATATATATTCCAGATTTCCACTTTCTTGCTAAAGTGAGCACATTACTACACTGTAAAAGTAGTAGAAGGATTTAACATTTCTAAAATGTATAAAAATTAATTAGTAACAGAGTTTAATATCTGAGCATTTACACTCAGATAAGCTAACATGATGAAATGTTCCTATTCTGGTATCTAGACCAACCATGAATTATAGGTTTAAACAGTCACTACCAGTCTTAGCCATTGCTTAGAATTTTAGCTTGTCTTTTCCATAGTAAATAGCTATCAAATATTTTTCTGTGATGCCTCATTCTAGTTGTATTTATTAATTGTTTAGATAATTGCAATTTTAAATGAAATGCTTCACTGATTCTGTAATTAGGGAGTCTGAATTTGAAATAATTTATTAGGTCTTAATTTATGTGCTGTGAAATCTGTTAGATCATTTGCTAGTCAGTATGTTGTCTAGAATAAAGGCATTTCTACAAAGGGATTTTAGGGTGAGGGTCAGCAGCATAATCAGAAACATACTCAGTCTGGCCTCCAGCTAAAGATCATATGCTTTTAAGTGTATTTCTGTTTTGCAAAATGGCCTTTTGAAGACTTAGCCATTTCAACAAAATTCCTTTTTTCTGTATAGAAAGAAAAAAAGCAATTATTTTTCACTGTTGTTTGACTAGCTACTACCACCACCCTTTCCCCTAGATACAGATGATCCAGCTGATCAAGTGTGAGAAGTACATAGCTCTCAGGACTGACTTGTCTGAACCTCTGGAATTAAATCTTTAAACTTTGGAGCAAAAGTTAAGACTAAGCATTGAGACTAAGCAGGGATTTGATTAAAGATTTAGATTTACCCACACAATAAATAGAGCCAAACCAATTCTTGTCTCGTACAAAGGCACACTTATGTTTTGCACAATGTAGGGAAGGAAGTGACATCGGTTGGCTTTCAATTGTAATTTACTGTGTTCATCCATACACTTATTATAACGCAGAGGATTTGTCAGCATGTCCTTTATAAAAACAGGACTGGGACTTTTTTGTTGCTAAGCTCAGCTGTTACAAATGATTTTTGACTGAAGTCTCAAAGCTTGCCTGCTTGTACATGCTGCTCTGAAATTGAAAGTCTATGCTTTGAATATCTCTAGAAATTTAGATGGGGGGGGGGGGGGGAAGTGGAGCTGCTGGATATATTGCTTTGTGCAGGATTTATCTAACCAAATATACACATCTATATATCAATACAGACGTCTGTAGATGTCTATCTTGTAGCCTTATGTAGATGTCCACATGTAGATGCCACTATTTCAATCAAACACAAGCCTTACACAACCAAAGAAGAAAAGAAGTGTGATTCATTTTAGTCCAAAGACTTCAGTTATTGAGTGAGATAAATCATGCCATAAGCACACATATGACTACCCGTAAGAAGGGAATTGAAGGTGACAAAGTTGTAGTAATCTAAAGTGAACTGAAATTAATTTCACCCACATTAGTATGGTAGACTGTAATGACCTCAAGTTTAATTCTTTGAAGGCACTACTTTTATCCTAGTAATGACCTGTTAAAGATTTTCTTTTCATTGTTGCTGACTTTTAATAGTAAAGGAACTTATTCTCCATTAATCTTATCTACAAATACTCTTTCTCCGGACAATGATAGAACTTATCATGTTTGGATCTATGACCATGGTCTTGAAATGTGCACATTCAGCTTCATGGTCTTCAGTGTAATTAATAACTTAAAATACAGAATAAGAGCAAGTGTCTGAGCTTTTCATTTTTTTTTTATTTTTCCTTTCCCAAACTAGCTCTTTACATACTTAAACTCATTAACTACTCAACCTTGCTTTACTCTATAGTATGTATTCAGAGAAAACTCCTAATGGAAAACAACTATCAATGGATATCAATGCATCAATAAGAACTAGTGAGAAGCAGCAATTTTCTGAAAGGAGTCTTATTCTTGAGCATGGAGGAAGCTAAAACCAATTGGAAGGGAATATTAGAAAAAGGAAGAAAATGTGCATAATAGCATTACAGAAGGGTAAAAAGCAGAGGGAAAGACACAAGTAATAAACATGTGAAAAATAATTTTAAATGGGAAATATAAAGAATATATAAAAACATTGAATTGAACTTTATTTGTACAGTCATTTAAAAATTTCCTCAAATGCAATTCAGCTCTTAGTTACACTAATAGGTTCTACTGAAACCAGTAAGATAATAATGAAGAGTAGAATTTATCTCTCTTGAACTAAATGAGATGGATTTTGGTCTAAGTGCAATCTGCAAGCAGTGAATTTTCTTCTGTAGGATCTCAAGTATTAGTTTCTAAAGGGATATCTGAGAAGGCAGGCACAGGAGAGACATTAATAAGTACAAAGACAACTGTTTTTTATGTCAACAGATTCCTAAAATTTACTTTATCAGAATATCAAAGGCAAACCAAAAAAAAAAAAAAAAAAAAGAGTGTGGATAGCAGTTACCAGAAGTGTCCTTTTGGAGTTTGTGGCTCATATGTGAATTTTATTCTGTAGTTTTACAAGTCATTGCTGAAAGAATAACATATTATTCTTTTTTTGACATCGTGTCTTTTTTAACATTACCTTCCTTTGGAACGTCTCAGCAAAACTAACTGCGCATCACTAAAAGTTGAAGCAACAGTATGAATTCCCTCAGGGCCAACAAAATGCTTATTGAAAGACAAAAATCATTATTATTTCTTTTACATGCTTGCTTTTGTTCCGTACTTGACTTGCTGCTCGCTTTTGTTCCGTACTTGACTTGCTGCTCTCTTCTCTGTTACTATATTACCTGGATTCCCAGGAGTTTTCTAACTCTGGGCCAATAATCCTTACTGAGGAGGAGGAGAAGGGAGTGTTATATGTCTGTGAGAATCTTTGCAGTTTGTTGCCACTGAGTGAATTGGAACAATTTAGCTTTGAGGAAGTGATTTATACACACACATCCATCACATATAACCTGCTCTGTTTGATCTCTGGAGGGTTGAGTAGATTAGGGAGGGTCTTCACACAGAGGTTTCATTAACAGCCAATCGGTTAACCTGGCATGACTCCTGCTTGTGCGCTTGGATGCTTTAAAGTGGGAAGAAAATGAAAAAAAAAGAAAAATTTGTTAATTGTTATAATTATTTCCCAGTTCAGGAAATACCAGTCATGCTGTTAGAGAGGATCTGCTTCCTCTTTCCTTGATTTTACTTTTTTTTGTTTTAGCCAGTGTAAAAAACAGGGTTGGGGATTACAATTCAAACCATTCAAAACCTCTGATCACAATATGTGAATTCTGGCAGCATGAATGACATTGGTAATCAAAGAATGCATTAAATATCCAACCATAAGCCACAAAAACTTGGATATTACAATCCAGTTTAATGACACAGGCAATGCAGGCCAAGCAGTTGCACTTTAAAAATTTACCAGATTAATAGGTCTCTGCTTACTACCACCTGTTTGTTCAGATTCAGGGAAGGAATCTGATGAAATGGTTGATACTATTATAAAACAAAGTTAAAGAACAAAGTAAAAATCATATAACAATATGACTATTATTGCTATTGATGGGAAATTTGAGGTATTAGTGGCATATGAGTTTGGAACGGAATAGCCAGGGTTGAAACACTGAATTCCCATATGAGCACAGAGCACTGCCTCTGTGGTTTACCGAAAAGGATATACTGTTAATGAAAGGATTAAATTTAGTACTTCATGATATCCTTATGGTTGGCTTCAAACCAGTGAAGTACTCACTATAGTTTTACAGTTAATAAACTGATGAAAGCATGTGAAAATTTTCAGTTTCTTATTGAACTCAAGAACTTGGAAGAAAATTGACAAGTATCTGTAATTTGGTGGAAATATGTGGAGAAAGTTGACAGAGGAACTGTGTGGGCTTATTACTTGTAATTACAACAACAAATGGAAAAATCTGGCAATGGTTATTAATATTTATTTTACCACCGAAACACAAAAATCCAATGCCACCTCCTACACAAGCTGTGTACATAATCTACATAATCTTTGACTGCTTAAATATTTATCTGTTATTAATGACTACCAGTAGTTCACTGTACCTCAAACTCTGTCCGTCCTGTGCTCTCTCACTCCCCACATATCCAGAAAAACAGATGTGCTGTTTAACATGTCCTGATATTTGAATGATAACAGACTATTTAGTACAGGGTTTTGGAAATTTACTCCCTTTCATATTAAGGTTACAACCGAGCCTCATTGACATTTGAAAATGTGGTGATAACACACAAGAGAGACTGCTGGAGGAAAGACTGGATTTAGGGCTTCAGGGATAAAAACCAGCAGCCTTAACTGTATGCAGAATTTTACTGGTAGTCAGATGTTTTTCCTGCTGAATTGTTTCCTGTATTTCCTTTACCCTTTTCATTACCTTTCTCTTTCAAGCCTTTGCAAAGGTTTAGAACATGCAACAGTTCTTTGTTGTATGTTTTTTAAAAAACACTTTGAAGCATACAACAGTCCTATCACCAATTTCTCAAAATGAGCACTCTCTTTTCCATGATGGCAAGGATATGAACACAGCTACTGCATTATACAATCATACTATTTTCCTAATGCAATAGAAATCAGAACATTTTATACCCATCACAATGTTTTTCTCATTAT
>JBCJKH010067688.1:0-13427 GCA_039877255.1 Loriculus beryllinus | reverse complement strand
AAATCCTCTTGGTAGATTATAATAGTTCCCATATTCCTCTAACCAAAGATAGTAATACTTGTAGAAGTTAAAAGACTGCAACATTTAACATGTCCTTTTCATCCTTACATTTCTCCTACAAAACCCCTTTGAAAATGGAAAGAAATTGGTAGCACTGGTAATCAGTAGCCTTGATCAAAGGCATACTAATACTGTTTCTATCAGAGTGATTATTAAGGGCACTGATTTCATATCTCAGAGTCTCTGTCCCAGACATTCCTGGTTTCAAATATACACATACTGTTGTACTTGGGAAAGTACAACACCTACAACTGCAGTTCTACCCCTATTAATGGGGAATGAGCCCTAGTTTCAACAATTTTAATCACAGAAGCCTCCTGAGGATGAATTTGCCCTTATATACAGCCAGTCTTGCAGGATATCAACTCAAATCCCAGAAATAAAAAAAAAAAAAAAAAAGAGTGAGAATTTTGCCAACAAATATGCTGGAGCCTTTACATCATCTACCTATGCTCTAGCCATGCTATGAGTTGCATGAAAATCTTAGCTCTAGCTCCCTCATTACCTCTTCAATTTAAATGTTTTGAAAGATCCAGTTCATCAACCCAAAATGCAATCAGCTCAGCCAGTTAAGTGAACACAACAGAGAAATCTATACTGGCTGCCATGCAAGGAAGGAACGCTGAGATTGATTCATTAGAGTCTGTCTGTCTTTTGCCAACCTGCTCAATCAGAAAGCACATCCTGTTGAAAATTTTAAGGACTTCCTGATAACTTAATACAAACAAGGAAGCAGTTTCTCCCTGTCAGCAGATTCAACACTGTAGTTTTCTGTTTTCTTCAAGTTCCCTGGGTATAAATAAGGGCTCCAAGGTCCTCGGATGTGGGAAGCAGAGGATCTTGAGATATGAAATCATTTATAACTGGTCACCAATAATTTGTGAAAATACCTTCTCGGAGGGGAAAAATAAAAAGGCAAACAAACCAGCTAAATTAATTCTGCTGCACTCTATTTAGCAGGAATGGGCAACAAAGACACAGCCTGAGGATACCATGCATCATTATCTATCATGAGCAATATAATTTACAGCCAGATTTCCTGCTGCAGGAGATCAGACTAAAGAGAGGAATCTCAAGTGAACAAAAGCCTTTTGTCTTTCCTGCTACCTTTAGTAAACGTCCAAGCATTTATTCACAAACCCCAGGCTTCTGTCTGGAGCTGATCATTTACCTAACAGTGTATCCTCAAATGGTTCTGCTGAGTTAATGAAGTGTAAATGGGTTTCAGTGATGAGCACAGGGCTGTTTGTGTTCAAGTTGTCCATGGATGAAACACTCTGGTCCAGATAAATGGGCATTCTAAATAAAAGATGCAGTTGCTGTGTTGGATCATCAGGCACATGTCCTCCCAGCTTAAAGAAAAGAAATACTTCCAGAAGGTTTTTAGTAAAGGATTAGAACCATCTCATTTAATGCATGAACTGGTTCTTGGGAGTCCCACTGATTCATCAAAGAGTCTCTTCTGTAGTTCATCACTTCAGGGGTTGTCTGAGACACACTGAAAGTAGTAGTGCAGTTACTGTGAGTTACGTACACTTGTAGCAGTGCATGCCAATCCTCTTATTTGTTTCACTCAACACTCCTGGGCTGTGAGGGAAGTGGTTTTCTCAACAGCATTAGTCAAAGTTCAAATGCCTGTATCTATACTAACAATGTAATACTGACAGTAGGTGATAATTTTACTTTGTTTAAACTCCCTATAAGTAGCATATTGAATTTTTCTGCTGACATAGAAAGTGGGGCTTTTTTGTTGGATTTTTGTCTTTTTTATTATTATTATTATTACTGTTATGTAATTGGTGTCTTTGTGTGCTAGTTCCTTCTGATGCTACCTCTTACAGGCATTAGCCATTCAGCTAAAGCTAGTATGAGATCTAGCTCAAGGTCAAGGTGTTCAGTCCATTTAGGATTCTGTATGCAGGGGTCTACATATAAGTGAGATGTCTAAATACCCACTACAGTGGGCAAAGGTCTAGTTTGTTGATAAACCAGGATGGTTTATCAACAAACTTTTTGCTGGTCTTTCCCCCCCCACACACACTCCCCAGAACATAGGCGTTTAGCATCATTTGAGATACCCCAGTGCATCCAAGGCATCCACTTAGGTGTCGGATACCTACAGGTCTGCTGGGAGACTGACAACCAGGAACAACACCTTATCCTTATGAACCTTGATTGAGTCTTCCTGCTTAATACAGAGTAAGGTGAATTGCTACGTACTGTTCAGACACCTGCTTCTACCCTTAAGGATCATTACCTGGAGCTGAATTACACCCCTATCTTAGCTCTACAGTTATGGCAACAAAGAAAAGCTGCATCTTTAATTGAGATGGAATCGGGTTGTGTTTCCTCAAAGACAAGTTTCTTACGTAATCCTGTAGGTGTAATGTGTAAATTTACAACCACACACAGATTTTCCCAGGAAATCGGGAAGGATTTTTACATTCTGGTTATGGTGGATCAATTGAGTCGAAGAATTCTCTGAAAACAGAGATAAGTTGTAGTCAGTAGGATTCACTTTATACAGTTGTAAGGATTCACTTCTCTGAACTATCTAGAGTCTATGCCCACCAAATACTCTTTGTACTAATAGCAGTAAACAGGAAAATTGAAATGTTTGCCTTAGTTCAGAAATAGGTGTTTGACTTTGGGCTAATACTCTCCAAAAATGTTGTCTGAAGTATGAACTTGTTTGGTAAGCATTTGCTTCTTTCATAAAGTATTTGAAATCATATTTATGTTAAAGGCGAGTTTCGTTTCAGAACTGCAAAAGTAAAGCTACTGCTTTAAACATCATAGAGAACCTGGTTAAGCACAAGTAACTCATCATTAAGATTTGGTAGTATTCTGCACATGTTTATCATCTGAAAAACAAAATTGGAACTGAACAAACAAAACAAGAAAACAAACACCAGAAAAAGCAGATGAAAAACTGAGGAGTAGATTTCAGCAATTTAAATCTTGTTCATCTTCAAACAGATTTAATGTCCTATATTACAATCCACTCAAATTACATTCATATCTGCCATGAAAACAAATCCAGGTGCACAATGGGCTTAATTATGCTTCATAAAATAGAGGCATCACCAGTAGCAGAAGGGGGCACTAGGAACTAGCTGCTATATTTTTGAAATCCATTTCTCCTTTTGCAATCACCTTAATATTTATAATATGTATTAAAGCAAATGCATGCACGTAGTCTCATTTACTATTTGACCTTCCACCCTTTCTCAAGGTCTTAGTGGATGTGCTGTGATGTGCATCCTATCTTCAGCCTTTACCTTTTGTGACTGATATTCTTTGCTCTGAAGTTTCGTAAGAGATGGCCACAGTAGCAGGCCCAGGAGGAGTAATTGAACCCTACAGTAATGTCCTTCTATGAAATCATGAGAGCATGCTCTTGGTGAAGCAGAAACAAAGTATTATCTTCCAAAGAAAGAGTATCCATAAACTCTTTAAAGGAATAAAGCAGTTGGAGCAAAATGTAAAACTAGCAGAAGGGCTGAAAGTAGAGGCACTATTTGACCTCAAGCTGTTCCAGGGGAGATTTAAACTTGATATTAGAAATGCTTTCATCACTGAAAGGGCAATCACTCATTGGAACAGGCTTTGCACAGAAATCATGAAATCACCATCCCTGAAAGTATTAAAACCAGTGCAGTTGAAGCCCTTAGTGACACATTTTGGTGGTGAACGTGGCAGTCCTGGGGTAAGGATTGGACTTGATGGTCTTACAGGTCTTTTCCAACTTAGTTAATTCTATGATTCTATGATTCTGCTTACATCTTCTTGGAAATTCTGTTCAAAGAACCTGGAAAGTTCCCTAGAAGAAAGAAGGATCACCATCTCCTCTCCTCCTTTTGGCATTAGCATCTCTTTCCAGTGATAACAAAATATTTTTACCAGTCAAATTCAACAAGTTTTACTAAAAACCTCATAATTCCAAGACCTTGGTAGTTTTAGGTTTCCTTTGATTGAAGGCATGATCTTCAGAAAAGAAAACCTTTCAAGACAAGAGGCATCCAGAAAACAGTGGTTTGGCTGTTATCCTAGCTGCTTTAGAGATAACGCTGTGCAGAATTTCTTCTGGAAATATTATTTCCTTCGGATTCACTGATTTTTGGTCTTCTGTGATTCATCACCGTTCAAACACCAGGTAGCTATTCTTAGGATCTGTGTCTAACCCGAAAAGCTTCTCCATGCAATGCATTTTCTCAATTTTTGTTTCTTAGATAGCTTTAGGTGTCCCAGGGTTCTGTCACTTCTTTTCAGAAGCCGTAGACTTTCTATGGGTCAACAGGTTTTATATCAAGAAGTCTTATCTTCTTAATTTTTTTCCCTCAATCTATTAACCAAAGTAAAGAAGACTCCTCCACCAAGGAAAACAACACATAAACTAAATTTAAACTTTTAGACTTTTTTATCTAGCTCAAATTTTCCATTATTCAATTTCAAGCTATTGTAATTGTCTTCTGAAGGGACAAACAGAAGCTCTTTCTCTCCCAAGTGCCCTGAAATGTAATAAGAATGGGAAGAAAATATGCTTTAAAAATTTATTGAGGGGTTATAGTGGGTGACATTGCAATTAGAGGTTAAGAAAATGCTAAAGCCGTGTTGTCGTCTTAATGGAGGTTCCAATTCAGATCTTTTTTTCTCTCTGGGCAGAAGCAGGTATACAGGGACTCTGAAATGGATGCATGCAGGATCTGTTAAATGTGTTTCTAATTGTCTGAGTTTAATAATTGATAATATAGACATAGCTTGTGAATTTTTCTTTCACATAAAAGATAATTGCGCCTGAGTATAGCGTAGTCAGAAATTTAATGTGTTAAGTGCTCCAGGGACTAGCACATACGTGCTGTGAAAGATCGTTCGTCTTGATCAAGTGCAAGTTAGAACGTGCAACAGCTTTTATTTATTTGGATGGTAGTGGCATTCAAAGAGCTAAAGCAGGGCTGAGGAGCCATGATGACAGGCAATGTCTATTCTCTTCCCCATTAGAAGGCAGTAAAAACTGTCGCCTACCTTCATTCTTCTATTCTATTATTCGTATCTAAAAAGGTCCTCAAAAGAGGACCTCTGACCTTCCAGGCTGCCCCTTCTAAGGTGACCTGCCTTTCTTTTGTGCAGACCTGCCTTTTATCCTCTTTCTCTCAGTCTCCTGCACCTCAGGGGAGTGAAGAGGCAGAAGCGGCAACTTCAGGTTTCTCCTATTTTCTACTCCAGTTAGGAGGAAGAAGAATGATTTTTCAAGGACTGAGAGTAGCAAAGGGCACAGAACATATGAGGGATGCCTTAGGAGGATACAAGATCCTAAAAATTTAGAGAAAACAGGAGATCTGAAAGGACAGAAAAGGAGGTGAGGTGAAAGCTCCTTGTTGGGGGAATCTTCCAGGAAACAGAAGTCAGAATGCATCAGAAGGAAATAGATAATTTTATGCTGAAATATGATAGTAAGCAATAAAAAAAAGTGGACAAGAGAAAGAAGGAAAAGGAAAACTATGGGTATGTACGATTTTTAGTCTTAGTTTTCAACACTTGTATAATCATGGCAAAAAATGTGTCAGAATCTTCATATATTTATAGAAAAAGAGATGAAATTCATGGTCCAGAAAGGTAGGAAAAATCTGCAAGATGCATGGAAGAAGAGAAGGGCTGTGGGATATGGCAAAAATCTATATTTTCTTGCTGGATTTCCAGACGGTCTGAATGTGCAAAAGAAATGTTAAACAGGTATCAATCATTTCAGCAAAAAGAATCTATCTTTACGGATATTAATGTTAGGACTGAATAGAAACCCATCAGAATACAGATCAATGTTGGCTTCAAAGGGCTTTTGATTAGGGTTCAATGGACTTTATCTATTGAGATGCCTGACAGTGTCTTTTTCTAAATGGATGGTAGGCATTCATTACAGAGTGGTATTTTGGTTTAACAAAGCATACCCAGTCTTATGAAGTTTGTATTGTGACTGAGAGAATAAGAAGAGTACTTTCCCAGCACCCTGACTACAGTGAAGTGTCTGCAGGTAATTTGGAGCATTCCTTCTGCCCAAAAAGGGACACTGCAGCATGCTGTGCTGAAAAGGGTAACCACAGACAAAAAAATCTGGTTGTTCTCTATGGCGTTTGCTAAACACAAAGACGATGTTGCAGGACCTCTTTTCCTGCATTGCTTGGCTTTCCTGGAATTTGAGCAACAAGATATCACCTTAGGGAAAGCAAATGCACCTTTATCCTCCCAGATTTCTCTGTGTGGTTTTGGAGGACTGTGCTCTTGATTCATCAAACATCCAGGCAATGAAGGTTCAGAAGATGGGTTGGGTTCTTATGATCTTATTTTGTTTAGTAGTGGTACTTTTATTTACTAGCCTAAATAGCACAGGCAATACTCTGCAACAAAACTTCTGTGGCTTTCTCATGTATGCCCATGTCAAATGCTTGTGTGTGTTTCAAATCACAAGCTTTCATCATTCATTCTAAGGCACAGCAGTTTTAATGTGCATGGTCATGTGCCGGCAATTGCTTTCTTTCAGTGCAGAGAATCAACACTCCAGAAAATTAGACATAAATCCTGTATACAGGAATAACTTGTGATGAAAATTACACCTGTGTTGCATTTCAGAACTAAAACTAGTTGAATGTGAAGATTTTTCTCACCCACTTGCACTCCCTTGCAAGCACAACAAAGAAATCCAGTGAAGTACAAGAAGATTCATGCCAAATAAACAATCATCATCATCATCATTGTCATCATCTGTAATTTTGAATCATAAGCCAAAGCTAGCCATGAAATTAAGAAATTAGAATTAAATACACAATGGTTAATTAAAACACAAAATTGACTCAAGAAAATCATTTTCTAGTGATGAGCAAATCTTTGTGTTATTACATCAATGTAATAAAAGACACTGGTAACTGCATGGATTCTGACAGTGAAGATAAATGTCAGTGATGCACAAGATGATCCTAAAAGCTGGATAGAAAATCACTGCCATATTACAACAGAAATAAATGATATTTTAAATGCTTTGTTGATGACAAAGAAATAGTCATTAAAGCAAATCTAGGAAAAAAAAAACCACTGCTAGAAAAATGTTTATGTTATATCAAATATATGCTCATAAACAGTTTATGAAGACTTAGTAAGTGGTTAATCTATTCCAAGAGGCTATAAATTTGTGCTCTTATTTACACTCCTCTATGTAGTCTCAAATTAATAGATCTGTGGATCAGCACATGCATTATTAACACATACTAAAGGAATAACTATTCTGAATCCTTTATATATTAGTTACTTAAGTCTGCTTTAGGGAATAAGGTACACTGGGATAAAAAATTAGAAATCTATTCAGTGACAGATGATAATCCTGAGTTAATAAAAAGCAGTAGAGAACTGTGAAAAAAAAAAGACTCTGCTGTTGACTAAATGGTAACATTGATGGATGCTGAAGTTAGTATCAGCTACTCCACTCACTACTTGCATATTATTTTTCCTGTGTGACATGAGCAAATTTACCTTGGAAAACAGAGAATATGTTTTTAAGTCCCTTCTTTTCTAATCAGTATTATGGCCTCAATAGACCGTTATGATCCTTAGATCAAAAAGATCTTGAGAGCATTGGTTTCTTTTTTGAGATAGTGGCTTTTTTTTTTCCATTCTTGAATTAGTCTCAAAGGTTGATGGTCTTTCTTACAAAGTTCAGCACAGATAATCAGTGCTTTGATCCGATGTCGTAGACTCAGTAAATAATTTTCCTTTATTTTCAAATAAAATGTCACTTGGAACAAAGGGACTCATACTTTTAAAAAGAAATTAACATAATCTACCATGAAAATTCAGTGGTGTTATTTTGATTTTGTTTGGTTTAGGCTTTTTTTAATTCCAAGAAATGTGTGAATACAGAAGACCAAAATATCTCTTGTAAAATTATATTTCCTAACAAACAAAATTGTTCCTTGAACGTGGGTTCTAATATCAAAATTCCACCTGAGATATGGTTCCATAATTCATTAGCTGTATGTGATTGAGAAAGATGCTGCTATTTTAGCTCATCAAAGGATGAATATGGACTTGTCAATGTGAAGTAATTGTGGGAAAAATAAAAACGTAATAGTCCTATCTTTTATCAAGGCATGACATTTCTGTAAAAATGCCAAAGTGCCATTTCCCAGTAAAATTTCTATTGGACTATTCTATGCAGTTGTGGCAGGATTATGAGATTAAAGTTCTAAGTGAGTTGTAACTACGGAAATCAAGAGGGGTTTAGCTATAACATTGGAGCAGCTGTGTATCAGAGCTGTGCCTGTGTGCATGCCCAGTGCACTTACAGACTTAATGACAGTGTCCAAGAGGTTTCTGGAAGGACATTTGCATAGAGAGGATAATGGACTGACTTGAAATGATGCAAAAGTCGAAACAAGGTGACTGACCCAGACTTCACAATGAAGTACTGGACTAATTGTTACAGGAACTGTTCAGATGGGAACAAGCAATTGTACAGGGAATGAAATACTGTACCTCATGAGAGTGTAAGGAAAGAACTTGGCTTATTTAGCATCATAAACCAAAGACTGTCAAGGAATATAATTGTGATCTATAAATATGCCAGGGGAGCAAACCTCAGTGAGAGACAAGTACTGTTAAAGGCTAGTTTTTTTACATAGCTACTGTAGAGTAGGTACAAATAGACAGATGCTGAAAGCAAGAACTTTATTCCCATGAAAGAAATGAGACTTAAAAAATTGTTCTGGTAAAAGGAACATGGGTAAAAAAACCTAGATATTTATGCTTAAGCTATTTGATTTTTAGGATAGCAAAGCCTGGTCTTTAGTGGCCCAGGAGGTCTCTTCCTTTCCAATATTCAAACTATTAAAGGACAGTCTTCCCCTACAAGACTGAGGAATGTAGTAAAGACTACCACCACTAATATAGCTTGTGATTTCCAGCCTAACTCATAGACCCACCAGCGTTTTCAAGTTTGAATAGCTTTCTGTTTTGAGGAACCTTCCTATGCCAACCTTGGTGATGTCTAGCACAGCAGTGGCTCTTGCGTTTGTGCACTGAGAAAAATAAGTTGGGTTCAGAAAGCTGAAGAATACCACATCTGGGGCTGAACCCAGCCCTGTAACCACAGCCTGCATAGCCTTGACTGACAACATTATTTATTCTGAAGTATGAATAAGCAAAGGAATCACTGATTTCTAGTGGATGGTGCTACCCTTACTCTGTTGGTGATCCTAATTAAAGATATATTCCATAACTTTAACAAACTCATCCAGCTGTTCTAGCATCATGCATTATACTTTAACTACATTTGATAACCTGCTATCTGGACAGGGGTACCAAAGCTCCATTAGGCTCTCTTGCTCTTTGGTGCAAGGCACTGATAGTACTATCTGTATGTGTATGGTGTGTGTATGTGTATTCTGCAAAATGGAGAAAACAAGATAGGGGTCCTGTCTGAGTGTTTTAATAATGACCTTCTTTGGTTAGACTCATTCCTAATGAAGTGAGTTACATCCGCAATATAGATTTATCAGAGGCAATGTCTCCTGCTGCCCTCTGGCTCTGTTACAACACTCTTCAAAATCATAAAAATGAATTTCTACCAGGAAGTAAAGAAAAAGAAATAAATCAACAGCTGAAGATAACCACAAGTCATGTACAAACAGCCCTCTCTTTTTCAAAGATGGTCTTTAATAAGGATATTTTCCTGGATTTATTAAGATTTCAGCAGGCATTCAGCAGCAGTGTAGGAGTCTTGCTAAAAGCAATAGCTAGCTTTTTGCTCATTTCACTGAACACTCTGCACTTCAATGAGTTTCAGTTCAGTCCAATTAGTCAGCGCAATTTAGTTTGTTCAATGCAAATCACTGGGTTTTAATTGAGTCCAATTAAGCACAAATCAATAAAAGTCAATTCAAACTAATTGTCTTCTATACAAATCAATAGGATTCAATTAAAATCAATGAGGGTCTGATTCACTCTAATGACTGACCTGCTCCCCCTCTTCAGTTGTTATGAAAGGAGTCCACACATTGTTCAGTGTGGTCGCTCTTGGAACCAGTAAGGGAATATAAATCATTAGTGAAAGTATGGAGAAAAAGGTACATAACTGGGTTATTCTTTCCTCACTCTTCTGCATTGAATTTTCTGCAGTGAAATCTCCTTTTTCAGATGATGCAGGTAATGGAATGTGTGTGCAAATTTAGACATACCTGTGTGAAAACTGACCTCTGCAGTCACAGAAGCTAAAAATTGATGAACGTATTTACTCTCATTCAAATTGTTTATTTCCACCCTAGAAATTTATTTTGATTTTTACAATGTGGTTGTGCTTTGACTGCTTAGGTTACTTGACAACAGCCTCTTGCTGGTGTTAATCTATAGGGTAAGAAGTCTTGCAATAAAGGCATTATGACATGCTTTTATAACACATATTACAAAGAAAGCTGTGCTATAAGCAGAGTGAGGAGGGTATACACTATGGTTATCACAGAATCATTGAGGTTGTGCAGTGGGTTTGGTTGGGTTATAACTAACACTCTTCACTGCAACTCATATGGTGCTCTATTTTAGACTTGTGACCAAAAGCATACTGAAAACACAGTAATGTTTTTGCTTTTGTTGAACAGCGCTTACACAACATTAGGACCTTCTATTTCTCGCTCTGCCCCTAGTGAATAGGCTGGAGGTGTGCAATAGGTTGGGTGGGAGCACAGCTGGGACATTTGACCCCAACCAACCAAAGAGGTATTCCATACCAAGAGACATTTGGAGTTAAGGGATTTGTCTTGCCAAGTAACTGTTACGCATGATGAAGCCCTGCCTTCCTGGAAATGGTTAAACTCCTGCCTGCCAATAAGAGATAGTGAATGAATTTGTTATTTTGCTTTGCTTGTGCACACACCTTCTGTTTACCTATTAAACTGTCTTTATTTCTAGCCATGAGTTTTCATAGTTTTACCCTTCTGATTCCCTCCTCCATCGCACTGGGGGGTTCTTAGCTGTTGGAAGGAGTTAAACCACGAGAGTTTTGAACGGATCTATTGAGATCCTCTAGCTTAGCTGCTCTTCAGAATGAGTTAGAACACATTATCAAGGATAGTGTCAGGCCGGGTGTTGAAAATCTTCAAAGACAGAAACGATACAGCCTCTCTGCACAACCTCTTCCAGTGTTTGAGTATGCTCACAGTTCAAAAGTGAGTATTTTTGTGTTCAGATGGAATTTAATGTGTTTTAATTTGTGCCTGTGACCTCTTGCACTGTCAGTGGGCACTACTGGGAAAAGTCTGGTTCCTTCTCTGTTCCTTCTCGTCAGAGATTTATACATAGGGATAAGACAAGTGTCCCTGCCTATGGCAGGGGGGTTGGAAATAGATGATCTTAAAGTCCTTTCCAACCTAACTATTCTATGATTCTATAAGATACACCTGAGCCTTCTGTTCCCCAGGCTGAACAGTCTCAGCTCTTTCAGTCTCTTCTCATATGATAATACGAGAATAACAGAATAATTTATGTAACAAAACTTTTTCTTCCATCTATATTGCATGCAAATATAATTTCTAAAGCCACATTTGAGGCTTGTGTTTTTAAATCCAAGATTTTGCTTCATAATTAGCATCCAATACTCATTAAAGACCTATTTTATTAGGAAAATTGAAAGTAGAAACTATATAACAAAGGCATTTTATGCAGATTTTCCTTACAGCCAATTAAGCATCTTTTGTATTTAGGATATGCCTAAATCTGCAATTCTGCTTAGAAGGCAAGATTTGATTCTGGGTAAAGTAAAAACATACTTTCTATTGAATGAGGGATGAAGGTGTATTTCCTGGACAGTTTCCAAAGCTTGAATATAGGGAGAATCTGAATGTAGACAGTTTAAGAAAAAGGCCACTTAATTTCTATTTACCTTAGACATTATATGTAATCATAGAATCACAGAACCACAGAATGGTTAAGGTTGGAAAGGACCTTAAGATCATCTAGTTCCAACCTCCCCTGCCATGCCCAGGGACATCTCACACTAAACCATGTTTCCTAAGGCTCTGTCCAATCTGACCTTGGACACTGCCAGGGTTGGAGCACTCACAACTTCCCTGGGCAACCCATTCCAGTGCCTCACCACCCTCACAGTACAGAACTTCTTCCTTATATCCAATTTAAACTTCCCCTCATTTTGTCATTTCTTATGCTATACTAGCTACTGATTTAATCCTCAAGTCCTATTCTCCATAATATGATATGGTCAGAAATTCATAAACAAAATTTCAGAAGCATTTGCTCTCATCAGCAGCTTTTCAGAGATCATGAAAAAAAAATTGGAAAGACCAACATGTACCTTCACCACACACTAGCAGTCACAAAGAAGAATGCTGACTAAAGATCGAAAGTAAAATTTTAGAATTCTGGTAGTATCCAGTGACACACATACCTGATCGATTACAGAGAAAACTTTCCCTACACAGTTTTGCTGGAAAGAAAGACATGTCTTATCCTTTTTCACAAAAAGACATGCCTGGACAAGGTAGACATAAATCTTTATTATTCATGTTAATCTTTCCCCTTTTTGATGAGTCACTAGCAAGAGACTGAAAATTTAAATGTGGAAGCTGTTATGACACAAAGAATTACATGAGCAGAAGCATTGAATGAGAGCCTTTTGCACTGAATGGCTCAACATTTCTCAGATCTCAATAAGCTTCTGTTTCTGGAATATATTTGAACCACCAGGATATCAAGTATAATACATTAAAATTAAATAAAAGGTATCGGTTCTTCTTCTTGGAGTCCTCCAATAGTTTCATTTATCTTATGTTATTTACTGACCACTTCATTTTCTTTGCATCTTTTGGTCAGCTTCCACTTTGTGTTAACCAACATTTTTATCCAAACCGATTTAATTGACTCCATTCAGTAAGCTCTTTATCATATAACTGCATGCTTTAAAAACAAATCTTTGTTGTGGCATTTGCAGTAGCCTGCAGTTACCAACTATTCACAGTTAACAAAGACTGACAGTGCTATTAATTGCAATATAGTTTTTTAGGGAAAAAAATCACTTCCCAATTTATATGGTCAACTAATAATTTTGAACAGGAAAATAAAATACATTGTTATAAATATGCTTTAGAGTAATAGGATGGATGAGTCCAAATAAAGAACAGATAAGTACATTTAAAACAACTATAAAAAAGGAGGCACAGGTATGTCTTCAGCTACTGTGATTATTTTCTAAACAAGTCTTAGAACCAAATTTAATATCAAATCTAGTTCATAGCACTTAAGCATATGGAAAATTAAGACTGCCACAGTAGCTAGCAGTCCTTATTTTTAAATCATAATAACAATATATCATGACA
>JBCJKH010067687.1:0-13144 GCA_039877255.1 Loriculus beryllinus | reverse complement strand
GTTGGACACAGGGGCTTGGAGCAACCTGGGCTAATGGAGGGTGTCCCTGCCCGTGACAGGGGGTTAGGACTAGGCGATCTTTAACCCAAACCTTCCAACCCAAACCATTCTGTGATTCTAAATATAATTGTAATTACTTAGCCAGACCACTGGGCTCACGCTTTTCTTTTTGTATTCTCTGTTATTAGGTAACTCATGTAGACACTAAACATAACACTGAAATCCTATCTCAACTGGAGCCATGGACGATATATTGTATTCAAGTGCAAGCAGTTATCCCCGAGTGGAACAAAACAGGGGAACTGAGTGAAGTGCTTTGTGAACAGACAACCCACAATGGTAGTACCTGGTGCATCACAGCAGGGCACACACTGTAGGGAGCTGGGAAATGTGTAAAGCCATTCAGAATGACTGTCAGTGTAACATAATGGATGTGTTTGTTACTTCGGTATTGTTTGGTGGTTAATAGCTATGTACCTTTGGAGTGCAGGAATTGGAAACAAAGTGAAAACTACAAGCAATATGGCACCGATAGCACGATGCTTCACTTCACTCCAGAGCCTCTGCAAATCAGAGTTAAATGGAGCATGTGCTCTTCAGTGATCATGCTGTGTCTGAATTTCTTTTACCTTCGGCTGTATTTATTATCCTATGAAAGTCTTTGTTCTGTATTTGTCACTGGGAAAAGGAATTGGCCCCTGTTTCGCAATCGGCTTCCCCTGTGGTGACAATGCCCGTGCCTGTCACTAGGGTAGGCCATGCTGCTCTTTCTCTGTGAAACAGAGCATTTCCTAATCAGTCATATGAACAAATATTTTGTTCAGGCACTTTCCTTCTCATTTTGAAGGTAGTTACATACGAAAAGCACTTCCCAGCCGTGCCGCCTAGGCTGCCATCTGCCGAGTCCAGCAATTAACCACCGTGTGGTCTGACCCTGTTGCCTTAGCAGGGAACTTCGTGTCCCCAGTTAAAGAAAGGATGATAGACATTATGTCTCTGAAAAAGTCAGTATTTCAGCTAACACGCCCTCAAATAACATGAAAAATCAGAGGCAGGCACAAGAAGGAAGCTCTCTGCGGGAGCTGCTGGGCTAAACAGTTTCTCATAGGTTTTTTTTTTCTTGTAAAATGTTTCCTCACATTTCTCCTCCATGAACACTACCTGCATGCACTGCAGTTGAATTGCACGTTGGTTTTGGTGGTGGTGGTGTTCCTTGTTAGTTCATGGCTAGACCGGTGCGTAGCATGCATACGTTGGTTTAGAACATTTATACAGAGATGTATGGACACATCTCAGTTCCCACTGCCTGTTGTGAAATCCCCAAGCATGACCTTTATTTTTAATGGCTAAGCAGTTTTGAATTTTATGGTAATTTTCCCCTTGCTGTCTTTACTTTGCTGCCATTTTTACATAATACTGCCTTATGGATGCTTCTGATGGTATTTTTTCCTTTAATCATTTGCCTAGTCTTGCATGTAGAATCACCTCTATGTGTAACCATAAACATCTACATATGCTGGCTTGTAAGGTTGTATTGCGAACTTCAACTCAGCCTATTCGGGCTAAAAATTTAAGAGCTAAGAGGTATTTTACATCTGGAAATGAAGACTTATTTTTGCAGTTACAATTTTGTGATAGTTCGGTTTGGTTTGGGGGGGGTTTGGTGGGTTTTGGGTTGGGTTTTTTGGTTTTTGTTGGTTGGCTTTTGGTTTGGTTTTAGTTCCATGGAGAAAGTGATAATTTGAAAAGAATGTATCCAGAAATTAATAATCACAGGTTTAAGTTTGTTTTGGTTTGTTTTTTTCTTGTCTTGCAGGTGTAACTCCTGTATGGATAGTTGTGACCATTCTTATAGGATCAATGTTGGTCGTTGTCATATGTGTTCCTGTTTGTTTCTTTTTGGTTTTGTATCTGTATCGACTCACCAAACATGTTTTCTGTCCTTCATATGTTTTCCCACAACACTTGAAAGAGGTTTGTTTTCTACCTAACACAGTTAAAATCAGCAGAAGCGGTTGCTTTTCAAAAGCTTTCTGCACCAGAACCTTTAGAGCTTCTTTTATTTCGCCTTTTTTCATTTGCACCTGATTGTGAGCCATCTGTAAAGTGCAGGCTGTTCTGAGGGGGGTTTAGACTAGACCAGCAATGCTGGTTATCTGTTGTCATAGAGTTGTGTACGGTGAAACTCACTCTTCTGCCAAACACAAAAAGCCATTCAAATAAGTGTAAATGATGAAGTTGTGAACTTTGGGAAAAGCTGACAAAGGAAGGTACTTTTCCACGTGAGAAAGGTAGTGAAGTTAGTTCATTTAATATTTGATTTCTGGCATTATAACGTCATGCATTTTGCATGTACGTTATCTTCCATGTTCAAGTTCTGTGGAGCTGCATAGGCATAAGTAAGAAGCAGTGATATTAGACTTCCTTTTGAAGTATACTGATGTATAATAAACTCTAAAATACTGTCATCTTGAACTGTTCTGCACAGAATGGTCCAAAATGTTTAAAGCTGAACAATTTAAAAACCTGGCATAGGCTTTTATTCCTAAAGTAGCTGCATAATTTGCAATGTGAAGCTTTCTATGGCTTAGAAACAAGATGTTTTCGTTCATTTTAAAATGAGAGAATAACAGGTGTTAACCTTCTGTTCCTCTTTTTAGATTGTGAACAATTTAAATGTGTCTCCCCATCTCATTTTAGACTTAAAATTGCACATTTGAAATGAGGTTCTTTCACAAACACAAGAATGAGTTTTAACTTCAGTGAAGAATGTAGTAAAGTCTGAAAGTTCAAAATAAAAGCAGTGAATGTTAGCCATTACTACTTGAGAATACCACTGACCCTTATAGCAACATAGAAAGGCTGTAAAAGAATCTCCTCCAAGAAACAAAGACTGTTACATATGCCGAAGTTAGCAGCTCTGCTGAATTTCATAGAATCATAGAATAGTTAGGGTTGGAAAGGACCTTAAGATCAAGTTCTGACCCCTCTGCCATGGGCAGGGACACCTCACACTAAAACCATGTCACCTGTTTCCTGCAGTTTTTTCTCATCCTTCATTTCGACTTAGAGTTCATCCGATGAAGGCTTTGCAGCAGACTTAGCAATTGTCTTGCACTTTAAGTTGAGTGCATGTTCAGTGCACAGTGAGAGCCCTTAGCAGAGCTGCTGGGAAGGTAGCATTGCTCTTATCAATACAGGATGTGGTCAGATTTCATTTTGCTCACAAGCTTCTCACAAGAAAGGGGGATTTTTCATTTTGTGCTGGTGGGTTATAATGGTAAATCAAAGTAATTAAAGTCAGTCTTGCTTACCTAAAATTACATTTATCAAAGGCAGTGGTTTCCCTACATGAGCATTTGAGATTGCAGGTTACTGACAGAACATTTCAAATCACAGTTTGCTAGAAAAAGGCCTAATAGTAATATTAGGTTGGGTTTTCTTTGGGGGGGGGGGGGGGAGGTGGAGGTTATTTTGTGAATGCAGTGAGCGGGGCTCCTGGTAGAGCATCTTGTTTCTCATGTAAAATATGCTACAGTAACAGAAGGGTGACAAGAACACAACATAGTTGATACTCCTCCAGCCACTACCATTAAAATGAACTGCCATTTCAACAGTCAAAGCAAGTGGTTAACGTGTTATTACGATGTTGAGTAGGTGTGCAGTCCTTGTTGACGTTCAAAATGTTGACAGTCATGACATCCTGTGGAGTCCATGTTGATTCTTGAGGTTCCATCTTACCAGTAGAACAGGGAGTGGGAGGAAGCTGTGATTTTTTGGTACTAAAATTAAGGCATTTTTTTTTCACTAAACTGCATAGCCTTGCAAATTTCCGTCCCTTGCCTTTACTTAACAAAATGGTTATGGTCTATGTTGGCATTTAAAGCATCACCATTTGATGTCTGCACAGACAGCTCTCTGAGATGGAAGGAAGAGTTCACATCTCTTGAAGCTGTTTGGCAAGTCTCTCTGCAAACTACTTCACCCACAGCCAAGTCACCATTTTTAGGTTTTTTTGTTTCCAAACAAAACCTAGGTTTGTTTTTTTTTTAAAAAAAGGAAGTTTATATTCCAAAGAAATCACTAACACCTGGGTATTTTCTTGCAAATAAAGGCCTTGCTTCCAAGCCTTGCACAGGATGTTAAAGTGAGCAGGGAGGTTATTAGGTTGTTGCTGCTCTGGGACTTCTTAGGATTGAGAAAAGCAATTGATGTGTGGAAAATAACGTAAAACATATTTCTAAGCAAACAGGATGGTATGGCTGGTGCAGTCTAACTCTCATTTCCTCTTCCCTTCACAGTTCTTGAACAAGCCTTCCAGTGGTTCGCAGATTTTTTCTCCAGTCCCACAAGAGGAACATCTTTTTTATGACAAGCTAACTGTCATTTCAGAGGAATCCAAAAGTCACAGAGATGAGACTGGAGGTGAAGCCAGCAAGGCACCAGAGCACCTTCAGGACTCTGAACAAGAAGATTCTGATTCAAGAATAGTATCAGTTTCAGGAAAGGCTTGAGTGCACTCCTCATACTTCACTCAGACCAAAGGAAAAGCAAATGGTCTGTTGAATGTATCTTCTAATTGCTACGGTGTTAAGACAGTAAAAATTAATACACAAAGATGTGTACACAGACTTTCGACAGACTTATACTATTTTTTTGAGTACAAGAAACTTGATCATAAATCAGGAATTAAGCAATACATAATTTTTGCTACTGTTTGTAGTGGCTCACTCTTAAGTTGTAGCAATACCTGACACTGTGTCATGACATTAATTTAAAGAGCAATTACATGTAATACTAGTTAATTTAACTTTGATGAACTATTTATTGCAAAAGTTAATAAAACTGAAATCTTATATAAGGTTTGTAAAAGAAAATCCTATTTTGTAAAGTAAGACCTCATCTGACTAATTTTTTGTCATGAGAAATTGTGTGTATTTCTTAAGGATATTCCTAGTGGCATGATCTTTTTATTAGACCTTTTTTTTTACCTGATGTAAAGTTATTCTGATGGTATGAACTTGGTGTGAATAAACCAAATACTCAGTGTGTTTTGCAGTGCAAGGTGTTACTCATACCTCATTGCTAAGGATAATGGGACTGTATCAGTGGACTGTCTGATAGCTCTCCATGTTCAGGTATTACTCACTCCCCTGAGCCTCTGCCCCACAGTTTTTATGGCTAATTAAATTTTGGCTGCCTAATCCAGAGTCCAGCGGGAAACTCTGCAGTTAAAGTGGGAGTTAAAAGGTAGGTTCATTTTATTTATCTGCTGAAACATGGTCTTAATGAACAACGAAAGAAAATCCAGGTTGACATGACTCCTGTATTACATAATATAATCTCATTGGCATATGAAGGTTACATCCATGCTAACGCTGGGGCATAAAGAGCGACCCTTGCACTGTGTACTGATTTTGTTATGTGAGTCTTTATGTGTGTATTACTACATCAAAGGAGAGTGAAAAAGAGAATTCTGTCAGCAGAAGTAACGAGTGAAGTTGTGCATAAAGCATAACATTATGCTGGATTTGCAATGGTTTTGGCTACGTTTTTGAGGTTTGTTAATTAGCACATATATACACACTTCCTGGGAACCACTGCCGGAGAAAACATGAGGAAAACAAGCACTGATTCTTTGTACCACTTTGTAATTTGCCACATCTTTTCTGTACTTTTTGATTTTTTTGTCATATTCTGGTTCAATGCGGAATATGAAAAAAATGAGGAAGGATTTTCATTTCAGTTTTTCCTTAAGGCCTTTGTTTCATTGGCGCTTCTCTTCACATGTCACCAAAGCTGCTCTGTGAGTGCTGATCCCAATGACGTGCAATGTGCTGTGTCTCGTATGCCTCTCCACTGTAAAAATTCAGTTTCCCGTGGGTGCCCTTCTACCACAGTAGCAGCTTACTCTGTGTGGTGGTTTTGGGGGGTTTTTTTGGGCTTTCAGAAGACAAAAACCACACAGCATAGCTTGTGTGGCCAATGCATGGGCTAGCTGGCTGGCCAGCTGCTGCTAGAAGAGAAAAGGGTTGAGATTTCCTGCTTTTTCCTCACTCTTTTAGTAGAGCTGCTTTCATCTATCTGGTGGCTGATTTACGTAGAAGAGCAGGAAGCTGCTGTCTATCAAACATGGCTGAAATCAATCAGCTGGTTCAAAGGTTATGATGACGGCACAGACAAGGCAGTCCTATGTGATTTGCCACTTCATTACAGGTTCAATGGTAAGCCAAATTGGGGGAGAGAGAAAAAAAAAATCTTGGCTATTCTGAGAGAGTCTTTTTAGATTAAAGCAGGAAGAATGGGTGCAACAACATTGCCTCTGAACTTCTGAAAGGTTGGCTTCTCCCATTGAAAAAGAGGAAGCGTTTTCCCTCATGTGCTTGCCAATACCAATTGTGCTATCACATGAGAGGAGGGGGAAAGGCTGTTCTCAGAATGCTGCTTCCTCTTTCAATGCATCAGACAAGGGGGGAGAGGAAGGATTTGTTTGACCAGTTTCTTTGTTTAACTTTTCTTTGATATGGAACAGGATGTCTTTAAAGAAACAGCTGCTTTAAGTTCACGTGAGCCCATCTTCAACCTATATAAGATCTATATCATTGTCGCAAAGCCTTTATGTAGTGAATTCCAAATTGCAAAATACGTAAGATTCCAACTGCACCACAACTAGCATAAAATAGGAAGGAATTCCGCAACCTGTATCTCAGTAAGTTGAAGTTCCCAGAAAGACTTGTACAATTCTAGCAAAGGTTCAACCCTCAGTCATACCATGCTCCAGTTGTCTGAGGACATCAAGCTGACAGAGCTGTTAGACTACAGTGTCACTGGTGGCGTTCTAATGCAGGTAAATTGGTAACTAAAGTTAGGAAACTATATGCCACACAAAACAGAAATGAAGTCTCCAATGCAGAATATATGCCTCTCTGAAAGGGCGGAGAGACAGCCTGTGATTGTCTGGTGCCAGAAATCTTACTTCAAGCAGAGCTAACCTTGCAGTCAGGGCAGCCTGCAGCACTGACGTCTGCTTGCTTGTCTGCTCATCCTTTGGTCATATAAGCATCCAGCATTCGCATTTGTGCAATGCAGTGAAGCATTGTTAGTTTTCCAGGTTATAAAGGAATTCAGGAGTAATATTAAATAATGATTTGACTTTTGGAGGACTGTGATGAATGCTTCGTTGCCAACTTCTCACCTCAGGTCAAATCACTTGGCTGCATTGTTTGTCCAGAATTCTAATTCCCTCAGCTCTTAAATGAGGATTATGTTATGCAGGTACCACAGCGATGGGAGAGACAGATGCCTCCTAAGTAAGCAGACAAACATCATGTGAGTAATGCACAGCAAGTGAGGGATAAGGCCTGTAGCCAATGTACAGCACCCGAAAAATCTCAGCAAGGTCCTCTTGAAGGGGACAGGGGAAGCTGTATGTACAGTGACTGTTAGAAGACAAGATAACTTGCTGAACCAGGCGAGGTATTTCTTGGATAACTCCAACGGTGTTTGCTAAATTCCATTCTTCTGACCTCAGAAGAGGGTTTATGACTGAACTAACAGAGACAAGCTGTACTTCAGAGCTCCTACATGTGCTGCTCATTGAGACCTGACTTGCAGTAAACATGGAGCAAGTTCACCTCCGGCCATGACCCACAGCAGTTGAAGGAACCTGCCACAGACAAACGAGGTTCTCCTTGCCACAGAACAATCAGGCAGGTTGAACTGCAAATTAGAATGAGAAAGGATATTGAAATATTTTGGAAAACTTGACCTGTTATTATGTAGCTTTCCCCAGTGGGAAATACCCCAATCCCAAAGAGAATAAAGTCCCAAAAGCAGATTTTTTAACACATGAAGAAAAAAGGGGGGGGGGAGGGAGGGGAAGGGAGGGGAAAGGCACACATCTATTTTTACAAAGTGGGGTTTCATGGGACTCCAACCCCAGTTTGTCCAAGAAATGTAGAAATAGTGCCCAAACGTCCAAACGCAGTGCTGGGAAAGAAGTGGAAAGAAGCAGGGTTTGATTTGGTTTGGTTTTTAATATATAATTCACTTATAATGTTTTGAGCTTCCAAAACTATGTAGATAAACTATCACTCAGCTGCGGAGTATCAATATATTCACAAAAGTTTGCTCTAATTCTTTTCAATGAACACCAGCGAACGTTGTGCAAGAGGCAGAAGCAGTAGGTTATATTTTGACTTTAATAAGATTTTCCATTATATCTTACAAGATACTGTCCCGACACATTAAGGAGTAATGAATAACTTGTGCTATGTCCGTGACAGAGATAAAAGCAGTTAGAAGACCACAACAAGACAGAGGTGAGGAAAAGTTTTGTGATGATGAAAACAGAAAAAGTATAGGAAATCTTGTCTGAGAAGTGGCATATTAAAAAAAAAACCCAACCAAACAAAACCAACAGCTAAGCCTAAACGACCATTAGGAAGGGAGGAAATACAACTAGTCCTGCCTTAAGCCTGTACAATGAACCACTGGACTCCCTAAGGTGCTTCCTTCCTGAACTTACGTTTCTGTGCTTTTCAAACAAGATGAAATGCTGTATTTCCTTCTTTTATCCTGTTCCAGAGCTGACATGAGAAGAAACAAGCAAATGATTTCTCCTTTGTCTGTCAGCCAACTGAAATAAATTCAGTGAGGCCTGCATTGCTTGGTTTCCTCCATCATATGTATGTTTTAGTATTGATGACCACAGGTGCACACATTGTCTTCCTTTCTGTTTGGTTGCCTGTGTGCTGAAGATAGAGCATCTCTTCTAACAGATTCTATTAACATCGGTTTCTGTTTATTCTATAATATCAGTGAGGAAGCTGCATTCAAACTTACCAGAGTACAAACTGAAATGTTATGATATACTTGGTAGGTTATGAAATATTTCTACAATTAATAAAATAGTAAGCTACGTGTAGTTCATTAACGGGAGCGCAAAATAGTTACAGTGAAGTGTGATTTACATAAAATAACTTGTCATAAAAAATGTTTCCCTATAAACTGCCTGAACACCAGACAATAAATTATCACAGAATAAATCTGACTCAAGGTCAGAAATGCAATGCTGTATCCCGTGAAGCATCATGTTATATCCATGTATGTATCTTCTACAGGCTCAACCATAATGCATCACTTATTTTGGTAATAGCTCACTCCTGATGTGCAGAATGTAAATTTGGTTAGGTTTGGGTTCAGTTTGGTTTTTTTTCTGGAAAGGCTTTCATAGCTGAGCAGACTTTACCATGATCAGCTCTGCCTTATAGAATCATAGAATAGTTAGGGTTGGAAAGCACCTTAAGATCATCCAGTTCCAACTCGCCTGCCATGGTCAGGGACACCTCCTACTAAACCATGCCACCCAAAGCTGTGTCCAACCTGGCCTGGAACACTGCCAGGGATGGAGCATTCACAACTTCCCTGGGCAACCCATTCCAGTGCCTCACCACCCTTACAATAAAGAACTTCTTCCTTATATCCAATCTAAACTTCCCCTGTTTAAGTTTGAACCCTTACATGTTTTTAACCAAACTCATCATTTTGGTATCACAGTACCCTATACCTTTCAAGAATACATTTTGCATAATTCCTGCAGCCAACTTCTACCTCTAACTGGCACAGATTTCCTCCCACTAAGACGAAAAAACCTCAAAAAGCACTAAGTATATATCTCAGCTTTTAGCACTTCACAACAATGCTAGCGGAGAGCTGGTAGTCATGTACTCTCAGTCACCAAAATCTTCAGATGTCCAGAGCCTTCCTCTCATCCCATAGCAACTGCTGCCAGCACAGCCCATAGCCCTGCGCTCCCCACCTTTTGGTCCCAAAAGTCTGTGAGAAGCTGAGAGAGGCCCTATGAACCGCTCCGATAGCAGCAGCCGGCTCCTGCTCACCTTTCATCCAGGTGTTGCTCACATCTCTGCAGCAACAGGCTGCAGGTGCAGAAGGTGTCTGTCCAAGTGTTCCTGTAAGAGCCTCTTGCATCAGAAAACATGACACTTCCAGGAAACAGTGAACCTTGTGTGCAGGTTTTGCACATATGATCTGCACATGTACAGCAAATACAGCAGCCCTGGGAAAGGGAGAAATGACCCTTGTGGGATGCATCTGCTGCTTGTTCACAGTAATGACAATCTTATGATGGGGAAGAGCTGTTTAACGCTGGCTCTGTTGGACCACATAAGGGTGTACTCTTCCTGATCTGGAGAAGCATAGCATCAATGATGCACAAACTGAAGGCCTGTTAACACTGTGGACATAAAAATGTGCCACTTGAGTTCCTTCCCAAGGAAACTGTCAACCTAGAGAGCCATAATTCTTGTGAGGAGCACAGGCACACGAGACCAGTATTAGAAAATTACCAAAGAACTGTCCACAACAGACTGCCACCAGAAAGGCTTGTCTCCTGAAAATAGCATTTCTGATTCCTATGAGCTAACAAAAGGTTGCCATTTCACCCCATTTATCAAAGAGCACCAACAGTACAACTGCTACACTGAATGTTGCTTTGAAATCCTCTTGTTGAGATTGCAAAGGCACTTCAGCAATGCTCATCTGCCGAGTTGGGTTTTTTGCAGCTTCAGAAAAAGGATAAATAACAGCCTTTGTCTTAAAGAGCAACGAGTTTACACAAAATCACACAGGAAGTTGTGGTGAGGCTGACAATACTTCACAGATTATGTCCTACTTTGGTACCTTCATCCCAACATGCTTTCTCCTCACTGACTGTCCACTGACTATGTCATAGGATAATCATGCAAGATATGATGGCCCACACCAAGTGGTACATAATGGGCTATTATTCACTATTATTCTGTTACACAATAAATACACTTCCACACTATATATTGCATTGCATATTTATTGATCCAAACAAATTAGTAATGGAAATTAGAAACTAAAATTACATAGATTGTTTAAACACTTCGTAGACTGTTCTTTCTTTAAAGAAGTTGTGCTAGGTACCGGCACTGGTAGCATACTAGAGAACATTAGACATCATGTGTTTCAAAGGACATGGTTATCCACAGCCTCTTGTCCACAGACTGCACTGTAATGGTATCAGCCTCTTCTCAATCATCAGATTTTTTGGTAGGACAAGTTCACAGCTTTTACATCCTGAGCTGGCTAATGCTGCGTGTATGCTCATTCATTTACAGGAATCAATAGCATCTGCATTTGTAAGTACAATTAAATACTAATGGTATTGGCTTTTGACAAGCAAAACTGACATTAGGGTTAGCTGCTGCTCAGGAAAGGAAATCATCGAAAGGTTATCATATAGAAAAAGACAATGCAAACTGTAGAAATACTTTGGATCAACTTTTGCCATCTTAGATGGTAGAAGTGATTTGCCTCATGGACTCAAGAAGGATCCCCGCACTTATAACCCAACATAAACTTCTTGCAACCTGCTCTCTAGCTACCCTCAAACATTTCCTAAAACCTACAGGCCAAAAGAATTAAAGCTCCAGTTATGTATCACTTTATCAGTACCCTGGGGGAGCCTGGGCTTAGCAGATGTGCTCAGAGCATGTGTAGCACCTCACAGGAAAAGAGACATCAACAGCAGCTAAGAACACTTTTATCCAGAAGTATACCTGGAAAGACAATCATCAGCTCGAGCAACAAAAGACTGCAATCTTTATTAATACCTAGGATGGAGACGACACAGACCTTTCCTACCAGAGGTTCAAATTCTCATCTCTGAACACATTGCTGTGACCACTTAGGAGCTTCTTGCTTTGAGAGGGTAGGAAGCAAAAGGTAAAACCTGACTTCTACCCTCCCAACCACTGCAGCTGGGCAATCTCATGAAAAACATGAAGCAGAAAAGATGAGCTTTTTAGTCATAAAACCAGAACTTCTGCCTGCAAAAAGCGAGCTGGGTCCAAGCCCCACCTCAGGAACTGCAGCATGCATGCCACATTCAGTACTCACTGTAGGATTCATTCAACCGGACTGCACCACAACACAAATGTCCCCAGACAAGTGTCCTATTGAACGAGGGGAATTACATTTCCTCTCCATGACTCAATGCATCTTGTGGTTTCCCAATTTTAAATTTAATTTTTGATTAAGCTGAATGGGGCACTTTTTGTGACCTGTGTGAATGGGCTCTACTGACATTTATAAAATCATAGAATAGCTAGGGTTAGAAAGTGCCTTAAGATCATCTAGTTCCAATCCTGCTGCAGGCAGGGCCACCTTCCACTATACCAGGTTGTCCATCCTGGCCTTGAACACTTCCAGGGATGGAGCACTACAAATTCCTTGGGCAACCTGTGCCAGTGCCTCACCACCCTCACAGTAAAGAATTTCTTCCTTATATCTAATCTAAACTTCTCCTGTTTTAGTTTGAACCCATTACTCCCTGTCATATCACTACAGTCCCTGATGACGACTCCCTCTCTGGCATACTTGTAGGCCTTCCGTAGACACTGGAAGGCTGCTATGAGGTCTCCATGAAGCCTTCTCCAGGCTCAACAGCCCAAATTTTCTAAGCCCAGGTTTTGTTTTCACAGGTTGAGATGAAGTAACAATGACCAGAAAAGGGCAGAACAATGGGTGGAAACACAAGCGCTGTTAAGACAGCACATCAGAACTGCCCAACCACTAACCACCATCCAGGAGGGCAGAGGTTAGCCCTTCATGAACCAGGACACCGAGCACCTGTGCTGCCAATACCAGGTCACCAGCCCGCACCGAGCACAGCATTAACTTGCACTTCTTGGCGCAGATCAGAAAGCGGAGCTGTGCCCACAGCAGGTAAAGCCACCCTCCGAGGGATGCTCCTCTGCTCCACCAGCCGGGAGGCACGGGGCATCTCGGCACTGCCGCCGCTGCTCACACACCAGGGATCGGCCTCTCCACTGCTGCTTCTGCTTCAACCGGCCGCAAGGGACTGGTCCCCGTGCTGGGCGAGCTGCACCAGCCTAATGGCAATGAAGTGCTGGAGCAGGTCCAGAGAGCTAATGAAGATTCTAGAGCACAAGAGTGATGAGGAACAGCTGAGGGGATTTGGGGGGTTTAGTCTGGAGAAGGCTCAGAGGAGACTGTTATAAGTTATGACCAAAAAGTCTCCACGAGTCAATTAAGGAGAATTAAAATCGATTTATTAAGCAAGCGGCAAAAGAGC